>JAGVSP010001964.1:0-160936 GCA_022494985.1 Micrasema minimum
TGTTTCTAGCCTGAAACAGCTTATGTATAACTTCAATACTTCTGATTTTATTATCTATTCATAGCAGAACTTTTATTCAATAAAAGGTTTTTTATTTCCAGTTTCCTTCACAATACCTACTTTTGTTTTATAAACAGGACGAAGGAAATTTGTCTTGTTGAATAATTAACGACGTAAATTCGGAAATAATATCTTAATCCAAATGACTTAATTTGGATTAGCAAAATATTTACACAGCGAAAAATAAATCAAAGCTCAAACTCAAAGGTAGATAATAGAATTGAAACAAAAACATATTGTTTATCGAGGCTACAATGCTCATTGTTTTATTAAATGAAAAATAACAAATGAAACTAGACTTTGAACTTAAAACATAACAAACGTGTTCATATTTTTTCTTTCTATGGTATTTCCGCACACTTTTAGTAATACGAAATGGAACCCTAAACTTGAATAATGGACCCATACTCTCTCGCGTCATGTCACGCGACATTTGAAAACTTTTGATCGTTTTCTTGTACAATCAAAATGAACCGTTACGTTGACGTACAAAGAAAAAAAAACAAACGACTAGAAATTGCCTCGTGCGGGGAAAATCCAAACACATTGTAGGAATTCTGGCTGTTGATTTAAGTTAAAGTCCTCGTCCGATGCGAAAAGCATGAAAAATTCGGGGTTTTCCTTTACACAGGGTGGAGTAGAGTTACGTTCAGTTTCCTAACCAACCGGAGAACAGTCAAAAGAAGGGAACCAATATTTGATTAAGATTTTTGTTTGGAATACAAAATGAACAATTTCCTCGGCAGTCGCGATGTTTGAAGGAACGGAGCGCTCGGAACTAGAATCTCGAGAGCGCTGAAGTATTGGACGGAGTCAGTTTCAGGATGCAGGGTGGGTAACCTTCCCTGTGTTTAGCCGCATTCATTCCGCATAAAATCCGATGTTTATTTGATGACTCGAGTTAGTGGCAGCGATACAGTCCGCACAGACTCACCGCAAAAAGGCTGACTCAGCTACAAAACTGGAGTTTGCCATGATTGTAGGTACTTGTAGTACTTACCGCTATATGCGGGGAGCGCGGTCCCGTACACGGTAAAGGGGTTGGATCTCGGCTAATTTGCATAATTCATGTTTGTGTTGGCTATACTAAGGAGAATACAATTGGACGAGTCAAACCAATTTACTTCTGATTAGCTCAAAGAGAAGATGAAAGAGAACATTCCATACTTTTTAATGCTTTTTGTGTTTGGTTTTCTTAAAATAATTTAAAAAATATATAATGTGGTATCTTACACATAAGGTTATTTTATTTTTAATATAAATGTGACGCAGTCAAAAATTCAAACGTACCTACCTTTTTTCCTATATTATGTAATAGAGTTTTTTTTATTAGTAATCACATTCACTCCGTAACCTTTAAGATTGTTAGTGAGATTCTTACCGAATTATACCGCCTACTAGGAAACGCCTGAAGATGAATCTTTAATTTGTTATGCTTATAAATTTTACCAGCTAACTTTTATAAACAACATTTTGAGTGTGTCACTTAACCCAGCCAATGACAGGTCATAAGCCCTGTAAACGCCTAAATATCCATATTCCCTTCCAAATTTCTCGTCTCTGTTAAGATGTCAAATTGTAATTATTAGCCCGTAATGGGTGAAATCCAGTTTTTGTCTATAAGTATTTGGACACACTCAAAATGTTGTTTATGAAAGTAACTGAGTTATTATTAAAAATAAATACCAACATGTAAAATGTGTTTGTCAAAAATGTTTCTAGATAAACTTTAAAATGAAAGCGTTTTTATGTAACCAAATAAATTGTTGTGCTGTTTTGACAAAAAAAAAATTTTAACGAGAAACCTACAAAATGTTGATAATAAAAGAAAGTTATACACCGCAAGTATAAAAAAAAACAATTTGTGACATTTAAAGTAATTTTATCGTTTAAAAGTAAATTACAAGAATCTTCAGGCCTAGAATATTCTCGAGTGTCGGAAACTTGTTATAAATAATATGTATGTTCTGGCGTTTAATTACCTTGCTCAAATTTACAGAGGTAAAAATTGTGGAGGAGAATAACAACTCTGAATAAACATGAAAAATAAACAATGCTACAGAGATATCATAAAAAGTACAGAGTAGAGCCATCACCGAGTAGACTTTCTTATACCATCCATAAATTACAAGGAAAACAACATTCCGCATTTCTCTTTATCTTAACTCGGTTCAACATTAACGTTTTCTTATTTAAAAAAGTAACAAACTTTGTTGATTTTATAAGGAGAGATTTGTGGAGGGGCGTTAAAGGGAGCAATTTGTTTTAATGAGTCACGATCCTCAACCCTCGGCTATATGTTGTTAGGGATTGTTTTACCAATCTGTATGTGTGACACATCCACACTTCACACTTGGGGGATGCTATTATCCATTTAGGGTAATATTGCACATAACTTTTCCCGCACCTTCCAATATACCGTATCTACACGTAATATTGCTTCTTCAACTTCAACTTCTTCAGGAGGTTTCGGGTTCGATTCCCGGTGAGGACACAAAAATAAAATTTAATGTTCTCGGGCCTGGGCGCTTATGATAAAGTTCCTCTCTGTAATTGGGTCCCTTGGCCTGTTGAGGTGGTTAAATAAAAAACTAATAAAAAAATTAAATTAAATGCCCTTAAAAAAACAGTACATACTAAATATACTATAATGCAGGCGTATCAAGTATTAAAAAACATGTAAGTATTTCGTTAGTAAATCGTAATCAAAAAATTTTTTTTAGTAACAAAAAATAAACAAACCTTCGAACAAGGATGCTAACGTATTTTTTAAAATATAAAATCAAAGTTTACTTTGCAAAAATATTTTTTTCGTTCTAGACAGTCAGGAACAAAGTTTTTTTTTCAACCTAACTGAAAAAACAGACCGTCTTACTCTGTTTAAAACGGCTACATAAAAATGAGTAGGTATATGAACTTTTAATTGATTTATCAAAAAGTTTACTTCGATAAGATTTTAACGTTTTCAGCACTGCGGCTATAAACATAATAATATAAAGGTACCTTTATTATTTGTATAAATAAATTTAAGCTTATTTATTTTTCAATAGAAATGAGGTTAAGACCTCCTAAGTGAAAGTTTAGTAAGGCCTTATTTACTGGTGTAACCTCCCTAATATATTCACTGACCGCTATAAAAACAAAGTAATAGTATTCTTTCTACCTTCCGGATCAAAGGAATGGAAGGGATGGTAAGGGAAGGATGGCGGGAGGAGGGGGAGAGAAATGATTTATTTAGGACATGCCAAGAGTATTTTCTAAAAAAAAAAACACAAATATAATAATAAAACACAAAAGACACAAATAAATTATTATTTTTTGTATTTAACACTTTTTTTTCGTATTGTCGTGATGATTTGCATTACATAATCTATTTTATTTTTTTCGTGTAAAAAATATGTGTACAAATAAAATTTTTATCAATTTTGAAATCATGCTCAAATAGCTTGTCAAAAAAAAATAATTAAAAAATATGTGCAAACATTTAGTTTTAAAATACTACTACAACTACTACTTTCCATTATCCGCACCCAATGGTGCATAGGGAACTGAATTGGTAATTTTAAAATCTAAAAATAAGTTATATTTCGGTTTTCAACCGTAATTGCTACCTGTAGGTACAACAAAAACTTATAACACAGTGTACAGTTATAGAAACTTAATATTAAAAATTCAAATTATTTGGTGTACGTACAAAAAATCCCCAAAAAGTAATTTGCTTGATTGTCCAACAACTTTTAAAGGAATATTCGATCTTTAGGCATTTCAGGGTACCTAGTTTTGGCACTCACGTATTTTTTATCTCCACTCTGTATCGAAATTCAATATTCTCTTATCGTTTTTCCCAATTACCTCCGGGTTATAAGATATCTCTTATTATTCTCAACTGGGAATCGCGCGATCATTTAATTAAAGAGATTTTCTAATCTGATGAGCGCTTCATTATATTACCAATGTTAATGTTTTTATTTATTTGATCCTAAACAAGTTTTTTAAAAAAAAAATATATAAGATAAAATAACAATCAGATGTTATAGTTTCAAACAAAAAGGTACAGGTATACAGATATCCTCTATTTAGAAAAAAAACGTTTTAGTTCTAGAACCCAGAAAGTTCTTTTATCATTAGTCTTAAATAATTGCGTTTTTCAACAAATGAATTTGATAAAAACAGTTTTTAAAAGGTTTGATTGCACATTGTATTTTTATATGGCATCAAACCACGATGAATGCAGACTAAATTTTTTCTTTCGACAAATTAGCAAAAAAACGAGTAACCTCGAAAAAATTCTAAATTATTTGACTAACGAATTACAATACATGTTTTCAAAAACATATTCATTGTGAAAAACGTTTTACTTCGAATCAATAAGTACATCAATATAACTTACTAATTAACTAACCATCACGCCATTTCCCTTAAGGGGTGGGCAGAGAGGATAAAACGCAACACAACTCTCTCCTGGCATACTTTTCTTGCTTCCTCCACATTCATACATCTTCTCATGCACGCACGTCGATTATTTCGACTTCTTACATGCCCACTTTCAAGCACTTGTTTAACTTGATCATATGCCATGTCTTTCTCGGCCTTCCTCGACTTCTACATCCAGGCACAGTCGCATCATATATTTTGTAAGCCTTTTATTCATCATCCATTCGCTCTACATGACCGAACCATCGTAAAAAGACCTTTCTTAATTTTGTAGATAATGCTTATCTCCGCCTTGCATTCTGATCTAATTTCAACATTATTGCATCTATCATACATAGGTTTACATATTATTATTATTATATTTAGTCCTAATTTCATATTATTTGATAGTACCGGTAGTTCTTACTTTGAGTAATTAACTATTACACTTTGTTAGTAAGGAAAGCAAAGGACAAAGTGTTTGGTAGTGAGGAAGTTTGGTTTGATTGAATATTATCCCAGATAAGGTAATAAGTGGTTAAGTCTGCCGATAATAAGGGTTCACCTTACCCCGCAACAGCTGGAGCAGACCATTTAGCTGCCTTCACTCTCCCTACTACTACTACCACCCACTTCTATCACTAAGTGGTCAAGTCTCCCACCGAATCTTCTCGATTACAGTTTAGCAAGGAAAATAAATACATGCATGTTGAAATCTCAACAGAAGATTTTTTTCTGAAAAATAACACGATCACCCAAATATTTAAACTTTTAGGCTGCTTTTAAAAAGTCGGAAATTACTGTGTCAGAAAGCAGGAAAGTTGTGGTAGAGTGGGGTTCGAACTTAGAGATTCCAGCCCACTAGACTAGACTCGAACAAAAATATTTTGACTATTGTAAGACATAAGATATAATATGACTATTGAATTTTGATTATTGTGATTGTTTAAATATTGTATGAAAGAAAGATTTTATTTGATGTAGTATTTTTATATAAAATTGTACACAATTGTATATATTGATTTTTTGAATAATTACTTTGATTTATTAATTTTATAATACCTTCTAGGCATAACCTTTTTATAGTCTATTTAATTTTATTTTTTTAAAAAAGTAATTGTAATATGTTTTTACTTTTTCAAGAATGAATTTGGTCAAAATTATTGATATTTTTTAAGTTACTACATTTATTAAAAATTAAATTAACTTTTTTATTTTTCGTGTCATTATGTTTAGGTATTATTTGTATGTAAAATTTTTTTTTATATCCATATTATTTATATTTTTTTTTGTTTTCCTTTCTATTGTTTTTTTAAAAAAAAATCATTTATGTTCAATTTAATTTTTTTTTTTTTCTATATATTTTTTGTAATAATATTATTTGTTGTGTTATTTAAATTCTGTATTAAGTTGTAAATTATATTATATTTATACCGTTTAAATAAATAAATAAATTACTACGCCTCATAACAGATTTTTGTGTGTAATATAAGTTTTTGTTTTTTTTACAATTGTTATGAGTGTTAATTTGAAAAATTGTATAATTGTGTCTCATGACAGATAAAAAATGTTCATTTCAAGGTTTGTATGGTGCCTAGTAAAAACGTTGGAAACATTGTGCAAACAGATCACCATAAATACCTGTATGCTTCTCATCAGGCTTTATTTCCCGAGTCCCAGTTCTAGCAGCCTTTCTCCACCGGATGTGGATATGAGGCTCATCATGAATAATAATAATCCCGATAAACGTATCCTTCCTGACTGTAACTAACTGAAAAGAGAAGACTTCAATTTGTTTATTTTCAATTTCGTTACAGACGTTGAAGCTCAAAGTCTAAAGATTAAAATGGTAAAAAAATTTCTCCGATGTAAAATGTGGGTGGGTAATTTTTGTCTGAAAAAAAAGTTCGTTTTTTAGTAAGACATTTTGTTCAAATGTACAAATTTATCTTTTAGCAAAAATTTTCAGGATAAAATAAACAATTAGTTACAATTAGTTACAAATAAACAATACGTTTATCGTACAACATGTTACCAGTCTGAAGATGCCCGTTACAGGGTGAAAGCGCTAACTGGTCAAAATAAAAAAAAGTGGAAGTGTACCAAGTATTTTTTATTTAACTTTAATTAGTTATATATTAAAAATTTAAACAATTAGTCTTTTACTAAAAACATTTTTTTCCCCATATAAACATCTAATCTATTTTTAGGTATTAAACAGCTGCAAAGAGATTTATACATAAACACAAAATAGAAAAACAAATATTTTTCAAAATAAACAACAAAACAGCTAGATTAAAGCCGTATTAATTAACACATTTTAATTATAATATTATTTTATAAAAGAAAAATACATTGAATATGTTTTCTTTGAAAAAGTTTAGATAACAAAAACATAACAATTTTTTATGATAAAGTTTTACGTAAACGTATTTTTGAGTAAGTAACATTATATTCACCCATATATTTAATCAATTATATTTATGTACAACCACAGAGTTGCTATACTTATAAACCTGTTAAGTAAACACTAGACCAGCTATTTCAAAGAAAGCTGTCAACATTTTATGTTCCATTTGTATTTTGCAGTGAAGAAAAGACAACTATATCTATCTTCCACTATCTAATACATTTTAATCATTTTGTTTCCCTCTAATAAGTTGAGATTGAGTCATTTGACTCAATCTTCCTAGGACCAGGACGTGAAAGGAACGGAAGAAATTAGCCTATACACCGTGTTCCACGATAAGACCGTGAAACTCCGGAGGGTGATTATTCATAATATTCTAAGAAAAAAATCTTAGTAAAGTTTTTCGAACAACTCCATTTTAATTTCATAAAAGATATGAATAAAAATTTACGTGTGTAATACTTAAATGTTTGTACTGGAAATAACATATTTTTAAATATAGACCAAAGAATTAGATCTGAAATTTGAATTTGAATGTGGGTGCGGAGACCAGGGTTGGCCCCTCCGCCACCCCCCCCCCACTACCCCGCCAACTCTCACACTTCAAACAGAAGCCAGTATTACATGCGTCGCTTTTTATTAATACTTTTTAAAAATTAATTAGGATTTTTATCTCAGAATACCATGAAAAATCATCCTCCGGAGTTTCGCTGTCTCATCGTGAAACACGGTGTATATGTAAAATAAACATCATTTAGGTAAATAGTCTTAGCGATGAATTTTATTTCTTCATATTAATATATATGTCTGTAAAACATTTGCATTTTAAGTCCTTAAATTTTAAGAACTTATTACCTTCGAATTTTACGTAAATGGTTTTTCAAATTATTTTTATATTAAAATTCCAATTCTCCACAAAACGTGGAATGGACAAACATATTAACTTTAAATATTGTACATACTAACAGGTGAATGCAAGTTGCAAGCTGCTAGAAATAAGTCCCTTAAAGTCCCCAAACCAAATCGAATCCTCGGCGTGTTTTCCCTCGGCTTATTTGAATAAATTCCCTCTTCTGAATCCTCGACCGCTAGTTCCAGCATAGCCAGGGGTGGAGGAAGAGTTGCGGTTACTAAAACCTTTGATATCGACTCCCAGGGGTCGGTCAAATAAGTGTATTCAAACCTATTTAAATACGGTTAATTTCATAACACCACTTATTATCAAATTCCACCGTTAAAGACTCCAGCACTTAGGTCAATACATTCACACTTTAAAACGTGTGACGTAAATGTCTAGTGATGACGTAGATGCCCAGAGATAACGTTGTGAGTGACGTAGTGGGTCACTAGCTGTCACTAGGCAAGTTAGTATTTTTTATGTATGGAATGCAACATCCCTGAAATTCTTTTTCGAAGATTCAGTTTTTTGTTTCTTTGGTGTAACTTAACAACTTGCCGTGCTTTGTATGAGGACTAGTCTATTGGTAAATCCATAGATAATAGGTTATGAAATTTAAACAGTAGGTTAAGATAGGTTGGGTTTAATAAAATATATTCAATCAAATGGCTATTTAAAAGCAATATCCTTTATAATAGGTTATGAAATTTATACAGTAGGTTAATTATAGGTTAGGTTAAATAAAATAATTTAAAATCAAATAGATTTTTTAAAAGCGAAATTTTACAATACATAATGAAGGCGTAACCCAATCGCGCATCAACCAATCACAGCTTTGCGCTTTACTCTACAAACCAGAGAGTAAAAATGTTTTGAAATTTTGACAGCCTGCACGGCAAGTTGTTAAGTTACCCCGTTTCTTTATATAATTGATATTTTCCAAGGATGTTTGAAAAACCTATTATTTAAGGGGATACGGTATATGCACGTGGTACCAACTTGTTACAGCTTTTACTTAAAGCGATCCCTAACTACTAATCAAAGTATCTGTTTCAATAAAAAAATTGTGCCTTGGTGGCATTCAAAGCTTTTAAAGTTAACAAAGTTTGTGAATTTATTTTACGTAATTCTAATTAGCGTCAATATTAATTTATTGTGATAAATACTGGGTTAAACATTTCACGTGGACCGTTTCTAGAGCGAATAAAGCGTTAATTTCAACTGAATGTGCTGTACAATAATATTTCAATGTTTTGGAAATCACGCGAAATTCATAAAGGTTAAGCGTTATTTTAAGATCAAACGCTTAAATAAATATTTGAAACTGTGAAGTGAAGGCTCTCAGTGGCGTCATACAGGCAATTTATTACAAAACGGGGTTCCTAGTTTTACCGTATGTCTGGTGGTGAGGGGTGGTTGGTGTTGGGGTGAAGAGAGGGGATGGGGAGGAGGGGTGTCAGTCTGCGGCTGCATACTCCAATGGATACTTATTAAAATTATTTCAATTTTAATAAGCCACTTACCCGACGTACGCGAAAATTACTATACTCGTTAACAAAAAATAATAACGAATTGTGGGAAATTAAGTTACATGAAAATAAATTTCGGTTTACAGAAAAAAATAACAAATACACCGAAAGTAGGTATAACGTGCTGTTTTGTTATTAAACTTTGAGAATAAGTGTCTCAGAAGATTTCAAGGGGTGTGGATTCACTTCGGAAGGAACACAGAAGTGGGGCAATGTACGCAGCAACATTTGGTGTCTCTACTACTGTCCAAGGTGTTTTGGTTGGCTGTGCCATATACTACGTACTTTGTCTCCCGAGAGCCTTAACTATGCTTACCTATTTTACAAGGTATAAGGTTCTCGGCGCGCGGCATCTTGGACGTAAACTTTTTACAATATGCCATCAGTTTACTTTAGAAATACAGGACGTGGACCTAATTTAGGAGAATGCACGGAAAACGGCGGCCTAATTGCAATTTTTTTTTTTAATATTCACATTTCTTATTTTAGACTTAGGAGGGTGCGCGGGAACTAGCAGCCGATCGTTTGACTTTGAGGCAGTTTGTGGAATCTATATGCTCCACATAGGGAGCAGAAATGGAATGATGATGATGATAAGAAATATCGAAATTGAAAATAAACATTTTAAAATAAAATATGTATAATGTCATAAAAGTATTGAAGCAGTCAAGTAATACCTAACGTCAATGCAGCCTTCATCAGAAAATGGTTTTACTCCGAAAACAATTATCCAAGCTTCTAATATTTCCAAGCAGAAAGTAGAAAACACACTAAGTTAAAAATGTCAGTGAGATAAGCGCACTTTTGTGCATGAATTGTAATTTCAAATCGAATATTATGGAAACTTTTAGTACTATTTAGAAAATAGATAAATATATCATGATTTAGAATACATTTTATTTATAATTAATAATTCAATTTTGAATAGTGTCATTACAAATCACTAACTTTAAAATGATAATTTGACTTAATGTGTTTTTACCATTAAGGTATGTCCATCTTGTGGAGCGGACATGCTATTACCAAACTACATTACAAACATTTCTGAATTCATTCACCAGACAGTAATATACAATAGTCATAAATCAGGGGTTCTATGGTATCTAGATATATGTGTAATATTTATATGTAGGCGCAGATTATTTTAGCATTAAAAGATTACTTTAGTATTGTTAATTTGAAATTAAATGGTTATATTACGCTAATGGCCATAATATTAATATATGTATTTAACAAGCTGACTTTGTAAAAACAAATTTTATCACTTTGTTGAATACGATGAATTTAAATAATGCATTTCGTTTTCTTCTACTTATATTTAAAAAAATTAAAAATCGTTATTTATATGAATGCCGGTTAGTTTTTATTACTAAAACTTGCTATTGAATATTCTCATTCACCAATGCGTCTAAAATGAGTATAATTTAATGGCAGTTCTTTAGCCGAAAACAACGAAAATTATGAAAAAACTATTTCAAATGTTATATTCTAAAAATACGGGTTTCAAAGAAAAACAAATGTCTCTGAGAATAATATGCAGTTGTTTTATTTTATTAAAAAAATTATAGATAGTAAAATGTAATAGTTCTTCTTTAGCTATAGCTCATTTATTCGGAATAAAAACGTTTTTTTTTAGTCTAATTTATTGGAAAGGTCACTATTTGAATACAGAACAACGATTTCCTATAAGGTAAGTATCTTTCTTACATTCCGGGAAAAAAATAAAAAAAAACCAATATAACGATATAAATTTACAACGTTAATAAAAGCTTCCGTATCTAGAACTCGAATCAGCGCGGGAAGCGCCACAACATTCTTCATACAAACATTCGAGTATCATAGTCCACACGTCCGACCGTACAAAGGCAGGTGTAATGTGGCGTGAAATTACCAATTTATGGCCGCGACTGGGAAGACTGCTATGGATTCCCCACGATATCTTAACTTCCAATCTGAATGCGTGACGCGGAGGGCGCCTCCCGGAGCGGGGTTGGAATGGCCCACTTCCCTCGCTCCTCTCGCATATTCGGGGATTGTTGTGCGGTACAGACCTCACGGGTCGGCAGCGGCCCCCATATATCCCGCCCGTAAAGGGTTGCCGAGGAGACCGGTGATCATTTATTTCCTATGTGAGAAAGATAATTTATTCCTCGGCCAAGGGAACCCCAGCGATGAATATTGAATGGCGTTTAGAATCGTTTGAATATTTTTATACGTGATTCGTTTAAGGTGGAATATATTAGCACAAAATACAACCGTAACATTAATTTTATAGTTACCTTGAAATTTTACGCAACCTTTATACAAAATGATGAAATTTTTTTCTCAAATCATAATAATATGTATATTTTGCATTGAAAATGAATAATACCAACCATGTCATTTCTTTAAAAATAGTCTTAATTGTTAACCCACACCTTGCTGTGATAAAACTTGCGTTGTAAAAATTCACAAAATAATGAATATTCTTGTAAATATTCAATCTTTTGACACCGAAAAAGAAATATTTGATACTTCTGATAGGTATCTTACTTATGTTACATTTGCAAACACAGTACTCTACGGGTTAAGTAAATCATTTATATTTTTAATGGTAAATACGAATATTTTAATAAATAACAAAGCATTGAACAAAATTTCATAATCATCTAGTGGCGCCCCTTTTACATATTTTAAATGATTTGATTACTAAAAATAATTTAGGTCAATATTATTTTTATTATTTGTAAGACTAGTAAAAAAATAATTAACTGGTTGATTTACTATAATATGAATAAAAACTATTGGTACATAGTTGTTGTAAGGACGAGTGCATTTAATCGTTATATAAAACTATATTGCAAATATTCCAGAAGACTTAAAAGTATTGTGCAGTAGCATAAATTTCCTTGACAAACTTTGCTGCACTATAAAAGCACTATCCGAGTAATACAAAGAGAATTTTCTTAGAATGTAATATTCAGAATCATAAGTTGTAACGTCTCCATTTAGTGAGCGTGTATGTAACAACAACACCGAGAAATTGGGACATAAACAAAGAATTATGACGTTTCGTTTCATCCCTTCCCTAACGTACGAGTAGTTGCCTTGGGCGCCCTACACCCCTGCCTGCCCTGTCTTGTCTTGTCAGGATAAAACGCCAAATAACACGCGTGTTGAGTGATATTTTTTCACAAGCAGCATAATACAACGAAAAAAAATACACACAGTTAGGTACATACTCTCCATTAAATACTACTACTACTATTACTTTCCCTTATCCGCACCCAATAGTGCGTAGAGCACTGCATCGATACAACAAGTACAGTATATATTGATCATTTTATTACGTTAATTAGGGAATGAAAAAATCAAATAGGAAAGCAGAATACAACAAACTTACTCAATTGTTTATTTTGCATATCTAGTACCTAGATTTATTCTTTAATTTACCTTACTGTGATTACTACTTATATTATGTATTTTTTAGCGAAACCTCCCTCACCAAGCACAAGAGCTTGTCTTTTTTATTGGTGAGGTATAGCGTTATGGTTGTATTGTATAATTATTGTGATATTAAGCTTTGTAAATTCGATAATGTATTAAATAAATTAATATTAAAAAAATAAATATAAAAAAAACACTTTCTTTACTCCTGCCCGGTATAATCCAGCCGCGATACAGAAAGTTAGTATTTGGTCCAGGATATGCATCACTTGGATGATATTGGCATGTTCCAACATTCAGGTTCTTGAACTGACGCGACAGGAGTTCAGTTCTTACTTTACTCCTGCCCGGTATAATCCAGCCGCGATACTAAAAGTAAGTATTTGGTTCAGAAATATACATCAATCGGATGATATTGACGTGTTTCGACATTCAGTATCCTTGTGCTGACGCGGCAGGAGTTCAGTTCTTACTTTACTCCTGCCCGGTATAATCCAGCCGCGATACAAGAAAGTTAGTATTTTGGTCCAGGATATGCATCACTCGGATAATATTGGCATGTTTCAACATTCAGTATCTTGTACTGACGCGGCAGTAGGAGTTCAGTTCTTACTTTACTCCTGCCCGGTATAATCCAGCCGCGATACTGAAAGTAAGTATTTTATTCAGGATATGCACCATTCGGATGATACAGTACACCTGTCGTGGCTGAAGTTTCTAGAAATACCTGCAATGCTTGGGGAAGAGGGTAATACAGACGGTAATTTTTATTTTGTTACGTGTATCTATTACTTATGTACTAAATACCACAATTATCAGAATAATACATTTATTTGTATATTATTATTAAATTAAATATTTTACAAATTACGATTATTATTTTTTTTCGCTGAAAGCAATTATGTCTAATAACAAAAGATTTGGTAAAGTGGATTGTCCATTGGGGTATCTTACTTAAAGTCGCAAGTTCGATTTTCGACGGGATCTATATGACGTTTTTATTTGAATGTGCTTTTTTTTTACATAATTAATAGACTTATCATCTTGCCTGCATTTAACAAATTATCAATATTCACCGCACTCTGTGTACCGATGCAGTCCCCACGTGTATGATTAGGTTTGAATAAAATAAAGTAGGAATACTTAACAAAACGTCACATTGTGAATAATATTTTGTTGTTTTTTTTCCAAAGCTCAAAACAATCCATGGCCAAAATTTTTATTTGAATTTATAAAAAAAACTTATTTTTGTTAGTCTTGTTAACTATGGGTTACAGTTCATCATCATCATCATCATCATCATGATGATGATGTAATACATTTTTTAAATTTTATCTGTTTTTGTAAAAATTAAATTTCTTAAAATGCAAAAATAATATAATATATCTTGATAAAATTCGAGTAAAATGATTGATAATAATAAAAGTTAAATAAACGCAAAACTTTTTATTGTTATTAAATTTATTCCTATTAATTCAATAAATTTTATTATTTTTAGTTTAATTTATGTTAGGAGAATTTTCGTCTAGGTAGTAAGTAAAATTAACTTCATTCAATTTTTCGTACTAATAACATACCAACATTGAATTATACGTTCCATCAAAAGTTCTCACTATAAAAAATTCGAGCGCGAAATACAGAATAAATCATTGTTAATAACTAGTACTTAATTGAGTAAAATGAGAAGTAAAACTCGTGCTAGAATACAATGTGAAACATGAGTAATGTTATGTAGATTACATTGTCGTAACTACCGCAAAACATTCCATGGTACTGAAACCAAGAAAAGGGAAACTTATACGAGTACGTACAACTCTATTAGAAATAATACACCTTTATTATGTAATCTAGATTTATATTATTTTATATATATCTAGAAGATAATGGCTAAGACGTTGGATTTACGCTATGGAGGTCAATTATTCCCGGTGGGATCATACAAGTCTAAAGTTATAATTTTTTTCAAATCTGGGTGTTTCCAGTTCCAGTTCCTCTATTGAAGGTCTTGGCTTGTAGACGTGGTTTTAAAAAATCTCAAAGCTTAACAATTGACAGCCAGTTCCTGTGCGTCTTCCCAAGTCAGATCCACCTCCCGTCTTTCTGTTATTAAAATACCGACTTATTGTCAGCAGTGGACATTCCGGATGCAAAAGACCGACTCTCGAATTTGATGTATTATAAAATTAGCAACGATGGGAAGCTCTTAGGTACATTCGTAGAACATAATATAG
Organism: Micrasema minimum; assembly: GCA_022494985.1. NCBI lineage: Eukaryota > Metazoa > Arthropoda > Insecta > Trichoptera > Brachycentridae > Micrasema > Micrasema minimum. Next base: position 14,968 of record JAGVSP010001964.1, read on the forward strand.
CAGAATCGCCTCCACCTGATGACAGGCTGATCCGGTAATAGCTGCGTCCGTTATTTTACTTATGTGTACCTTACTAAATCAGCCTTCGAAATAATATTTTAACTAACTTATAATATTTTTACTTAAAATAAATTAATCTTCGAAATATAGATTTTATACATTTAACCATTAATTATTTCCTCGTCCGCACTTAATACATATTATATTCCACAAACTGCCCTCTAGCCGAGCGATTACTAATTATTAACGTATTATTTTTAGCATTTACTAACACAAACCATTGTTAGCAATACTAACGATATACGAGCAAATCTAATAAGTAGTTAGAAGTAAGTCAGCTATCGGGTAAAGGAAACTCGCTCCGTACTTTACAGAATATGCTAAATATTTCCTGTTACGTTTGCAATATGAAATGAGAAGCGTTTATTTTGTAGGACAATATTTTGTTCCTAGAACGCTATGTTTGTGTTTGAGCGCCCTAAATTATTATCCTTGTCATTTTTCCATTAACATTAAATCACGAAGGGGATTGAATATTAAGCGTGATTTATTTAGCGCTGTTTCTCTCTTCATAACTTTCTGAAACTGCATTTTAATTGTGGTATTAGTCAAGTTGTACACACATATTATGAGTAAAAATAAGTACTTGAAAAATATACTGCATAGTTGACCTTATAAAATATTTAAAAAAATATTTTCTAATAATTCGTCGACTTTTTTATTGTTTGTCCATTACTTTTTTTTTTTTTTTTAAATTTTTGGAAATTAATTTTTTTTCACGTATAATTTTTCTCGAAGGCGTTTTGGCTAGCTAGGCCATGTACTACGTATGCCTCCCGAGAGCCTTAACCATGTTTGCCTATTTTACAAGACATTAGGTTCTCGGCGTCTTGGTCGTCCACTGTTGACAATATTAAATAAATGCGAAAGATTACTACATAAAATTAAAATACCAGGCAGTTGTTTCTTACTCTTGTTTATTTCGAAAAATGTCAGTGTATTTTTTATAAGTAAACTTCTTTATCACAGGACTTTATTATTTATTTTCTTCTTTGGCAACGGATCAGAAACCGTGTGATGGTGCGACTGTTAAATTGCGAATATTTTTTATGAATCATCGTGAAATATTCTAAATAAATAAATAAATAGGTCACTCCACCTGCGATTGATTTAACAATTCTTGAATCTAAAAATATAAACACTTTACTACTATGTAGATTTCATACTGACGACCCAGTTTAAATCCAATGAAACTGTTTCCGAAATAGACTTCCTATTTAGAAATGCATTTGCATACAGGAACAATAGAATATCTAAATCATTTGAATATGTACTATGTCTGAAAATTTATTGAATTGAAAATTCCAAATTCTTTTTGAAAACTGAAGTAAAAGAGTATTACAAAATAATTAAAAAGCTGCCGTAATCTCTTTTCTAAATGCACTATAATTCATACAAATCTTTTGTCTTACTTCAATATTTATATATAATTTTCTTGTTATAGTATTTGCATTGGTATTAATTAAGTTTAAAGTTCGTAACAAAGCGCGATACTATAGATTGTAAATGATAAAATACAAAAACTGAGCAACGAGAAAATGTCAGGTGGCTATACGTTTGCAATGTTTTTTAGTGTTTTTTTTTTACTATGGAGCATAATAGTGCATAATGCAGGTGGCTAGCGACTAGTGGTGGTGGCTCGTGGCTAGTCCTTAGCCAAGCCACAGGATCGGCCATTACTGGCGTTCCCATACACCAGATAATGGTCCCCTCCTCTCCCCCTCCAGGTATATTAATTTAAAAGGCAATTAGCCCCGTGCTATAAATATGTAAACACTTGTACTACGTTTCGCTGTACATATAGAATCTGTAGCGAATTTCCTAGCTGCACCGTTCGGTTCGTAATACAAAGGATACTTTTTGCTCTAAGCTACTGGTGGTGAGTAGGATTATTTATTACAAAGCTGAAAAGAGCGTTATGAAATTTCTGGTATTCAAATTACGAATTTCTATTTTTAAAGTCTTTGTTAGATTGATACAATTTCATCGACCTTTTTTTTCTTAAATATTGTGCCCTTTATTTTTACCCATTATAATGTTGGATAAGTGGAATAGGTCAGACTTTTGAATAAGACAGTACCAATTACAAAAAAATATATTTATTGATCAATTTATATTTATTATGAAGTTTATTTTAGAACTAACGGGACGTAGACCTGACTTCGAAAGATGAAAGGGAAACCGGCCAATCGCTTAGCTTGGAGGCAGTTTGTGTTATCCACATGCTCCACATAGGGTGCTGATAATGAGTGTTAAAAATATTTTTTAATGCAGGTAAGTAAAAAAAGCTTAATATCTGTATGAGATATAAAAAAATGTAAAATTATCCAACCATCTAAGTTTGTTCGTAGGGGCTTTTCAAGAGAATATTTCGGGTCCCTAGTATATCGCTCTCAAACAGCCCTACTATGTGTTGCCACTTCGTACATTGCACATTTGCACATTGCACACACTGCGCCTGGCCCTTTGTGTTTATTATCGATATCCTACCCAAGGTCTGGACCTTCCTCTCCACCCGGTGACAGTGGTACAGATAGGATTGTACAGTGTGTGGACTGTATCCGTATCTACCCCCGTGAGAAAAAGTCCCTTATACGCAACAAATTGTCGAGATTGACAAAACAAAAGTCAAAACCTTTTTGCACGCAGTTCTCTCCAATTCTTTGCAAAGTTTCGTTAATCATTTAAAATGTATGTTTCAAAATTCAATAATAGATATTTTACCAGATATTAATGATATCTCAAAAGAGACAGAGAAACTCTGGAAACGAATGTGGGTTTACCTAGGCGTTTACAGGGCTTATGACTTGTAATTGGCTGGGTTAAGTGCCCACTTGACGTACTACAACATACCTCCCATTCCGTCCCATCATCTGATAACCATATATGACAAATTTTTGGAAAATACTATATATATTGAAATCGTCTTCGTCATTCCGCTTTACATAATTGTTCCATGATGCTGGTTTGTCATATGTTGAAGAAGATTGCAAAGCATTTTTTTGGCAATTATCTTTCATTAGATGTAGGTAAGGGCCCTTACCGAGCTTTATTACTTACTCTAGAAGACGCTTCTGAAGATGTCTCTCCAATTTTTTTTATTATTTTTGCTTTTTATGTTTTTTAAATTTTTTACCATTTAAACTGCATAAATGATTTAGTCGATTGTTTCTTGTGAGGGCAGTTTAGGCGGTTATAGCGGTGTATTAGGAGCAGGTTCCTACGTTCAACGGCTTCGTGAATTATGTACAACTTTTCTGCGTTCATTAATTATGATTAGCGCTGATACGTGGCCCGCGCCCCGCGTCCGCCGCGTACTTTAGGAGTGTAGTGTTAATGAACAGATGTTCAACTCATTGTTGGTAGAAAACTTAGTGTATCGGGGTGCGCCGTCATATTTTGAAATTTCTGAACGGATTTTCACTGCTGGTGGAAATGATTTTTTTCATCAAATTTATGTACTAAAACAAACTAACTTTTGAATACAACTTTCAAGCGTTTAATTAATAGCTCTCATTAAGTTGGGCGTGATCAGTGAAAATATAATATTTGAGTTTTTCTCTATAAATACGACAGTAAGTTCTAGAATATCGAGATATTATGGTAAAGTTCGTAACAAAGCGCGATACTATAGATTGTAAATGATAAAATACAAAAACTGAGCAACGAGAAAATGTCAGGTGGGTAACGTTGCAATGTTTTATAGTGTTTTTATACTATGGAGCATAATAGTGCATAATGCAGGTGGCTAGCGACTAGTGGTGGTGGCTCGTGGCTAGTCCTTAGCCGGCCACAGGATCGGCCATTACTGGCGTTCCCATACACCAGATAATGGTCCCCTCCCTCTCCCCTCCAGGTATATTAATTAAAAGGCAAATTAGCCCCGTGCTATAAATATGTAAACACTTGTACTACGTTCGCTGTACATATAGAATCTGTAGCGAATTTCCTAGCTGCACCGTTCGGTTCGTAATACAAAGGATACTTTTTGCTCTAAGCTACTGGGTGAGTAGGATTATTATTACAAAGCTGAAAAGAGCGTTATGAAATTTGGTATTCAAATTACGAATTTCTATTTTTAAAGTCTTTGTTAGATTGATACAATTTCATCGACTTTTTTTCTTAAATATTGCCTTTATTTTTACCCATTATAATGTTGGATAAGTGGAATAGGTCAGACTTTTGAATAAGACAGTACCAATTACAAAAAATATATTTATTGATCAATTTATATTTTTATGAAGTTTATTTTAGAACTACGGGACGTAGACCTGACTTCGAAAGATGAAAGGGAACCGGCCAATCGCTTAGCTTGGAGGCAGTTTGTGTTATCCACATGCTCCACATAGGGTGCTGATAATGAGTGTTAAAAATATTTTTTAATGCAGGTAAGTAAAAAAGCTTAATATCTGTATGAGATATAAAAAAATGTAAAATATCCAACCATCTAAGTTTGTTCGTAGGGCTTTTCAAGAGAATATTCGGTCCCTAGTATATCGCTCTCAACAGCCTACTATGTGTTGCACTTCGTACATTGCACATTGCACATATGCACATTGCACACTGCGCCTGGCCCTTTGTGTTTATTATCGATCTCCTACCCAAGGTCTGGACCTTCCTCTCCACCCGGTGAAGTGGTACAGATAGGATTGTACAGTGTGGACTGTATCCGTATCTACCCCCGTGAGAAAAAGTCCCTTATACGCAACAAATTGTCGAGATTGACAAAACAAAAGTCAAAACCTTTTTGCACGCAGTTCTCAATTCTTTGCAAAGTTCGTTAAATCATTTAAAATGTATGTTTCAAAATTCAATAATAGATTTTTACCAGATATTAATGATATCTCAAAAGAGACAGAGAAACTCTGGAAACGAATGTGGATTACCTAGGCGTTTACAGGGCTTATGACTTGTAATTGGCTGGGTTAAGTGGCCACTTGACGTACTACAACATTCTCCATTCCGCCCATCATCTGATAACCATATACGACAAATTTTTGGAACTACTATATATATTGAAATCGTCTTCGTCATTCCGCTTTACAGAATTGTTCTATGCTGGTGTCATCTGTTGAGAAGATTGCAAAGCATTTTTTTGGAAAATTATTTTTCATAATATGTAGGTAAGGCCCTACCGAGCTTTATTACTTACTCTAGAAGACGCCTGAAGATGTCTCTCCAATTTTTTTTTTTTTTTTGCTTTTTATGTTTTTATGTTTTTAAATTTTTACCATTTAAACTCATAAATGATTTAGTCGATTGTTTCATGTGAGGGCAGTATAGCGGTATAGCGGTGTATTAGTAGCAGGTTCCTACGTTCACGGCTTCGTGAATTATGTACAACTTTTTCTGCGTTCATTAATTATGATTAGCGCTGATACATGCCCCCCGCGCCGCGTACTTTGGGAGTGTAATGAACAGATGTTCAACTCATTGTTGGTAGAAACTTAGTGTTTCGGGGTGCGCCGTCATATTTTGAATTTCTGAACGGATTTCACTGCTGGTGGAAATGATTTTTCATCAAATTTGTACTAAAACAACTAACTTTGAATACAACTTAAGCGTTTAATTAATAGCTCTCATTAAGTTGGCGTGATCAGTGAAATATAATATTTGAGTTTTCTCTATAAATACGACAGTAAGTTCTAGAATATCGAAATATTATGGTGCTACATTAGTACAAAGTGGCGGCCTTCCGTAGCGCAATGGCTAAGACGCTGGACTCACGATACGGAGGTTCCGGGTTCGATTCCCGGTGAGAACACAAAAATAAAAAAGTTATTCTTCTCAAGCCTGGTTGTTTGTGACTTTGTTTCCCTCTGTAATTGGGCGCCCTGGCCTGTTAAGGTGGTTTTAAAATAAAAAATAAAAAGTAATGTTACAAATAAAAAAACTTCTTTACTAACTTACTAGATACACTAGTGTAACACTCATGACAATGTTTTTTTTTAGTTTACTCTTAAAAAATCGATTTCATTTTTAAAGCCCTCGGTTAAGCAAATTTGATGAGTAGTAGTGAAATCGAAAGTTAACATCGTTACATCGCAACACCGTTAGCATCGGTAACTTTTATTCAAACATCAACCTTATTACAAAAAAAAGGATTAAAGTTAACGCATAGCACCGCAGAAAACTCATTCCCTTTTTTTTTATTTATAATTTTGCGTTTATTTTGAAATCCAAGATGGCGGAATTATTTTGAATATATATGTAATCATAAGTAAAAAAAAGGGGTTATAATTTTATGTTTAGACATAGTTTTTTTAATTTAAAGATAGCGATACATTTTTTCCCCTTTTAACCTATTGTATATTCAGTGACAGTCGCACTTAAAGAGTAAACTGCCGTCATGCGTCATAGCTGACACACACATTTTTTTATTTAATGTAATTTATAATAAAGTGTTGCGAAGCGAATGCCGATTCCTGTAAGTGAAAATAGTAATAGTGTAGTAAATGTTTTAATCTGTTGTACTTTGCATGTTTTTAAAAATAGTATGTAGATGCCAAACATTTGATTTAATTAAAACAATATGAATCACTGATATACATAATTTATGTTAAAATTGAAATCTCAATAGAAACAAGAAGCTTGGAAGGACATATGGATATCTAGGCGCTTATGACTTTGCAGGCTTATGACCTGTCATTGGCTGGGTTAAGTGAATTTGATGAATTACTTTTGAACTCAGAATTATTTTTTTTAAAAATTTATTTAAGTGCTTTCACACAATTATCATTTTTAGATTACGCAGAAAACATCATAGTCTAAGATTAAACCAAGAGTTGCACAGTTTACATCCGCGCTGTGCAAGCGGGCTTAAAATGTTTACTACCAAAGTGTTTAAATTAAAATTTTATTTACGTTACCTTTATTTTCTACTTACTGCTTTACGAAAAATTCAATAAAACATACTCTTACGTTTTAATTATAAAGGATAAAAGGATGAAGGCGCTTATTGTTGGATAATTTTTAATAAGAGCACAAGAGCTTTCATTACACTGGAGGCTTTCCAAGATTCCAACAGGAACAAAAGAGGCTGTAAAGGCACGTTACTAGACATTATATTTCATATCACTTCATTTTTTTCATGAATAACACAAGGCTTTTCAATTGAACATTTTGCAATGTTTTTTAAATATTTGATCAAAAAAATAATTTATACAATAAAATGGATTAAAAGCATTCTACAAATCGGGTTAGGTTTACTGTATAGTAAAGAGTAGTTAAGTATTCATATAGTAAAAACAATAATAATTGTTCATAAAGGAGGTATGTGAAATAAAACACGTTAGTAAAAAAATAAACATGAAATGAAATTTTTATGTTAAAATAATTGTATTTTTTTTTGTTTATGATATTTCGAGAGAAAAAAACTTATTGCTGAAATCACAAAAAAAATTATCCGCACTTAAATTTTGATTCATGCTTATTTCGCCATTGACAATGAATGACTTTTAGCCTTAGAAATAGTGCACACAAACAGTAGGTATCTAAGTAGGTGCTCAAAGCATCATTAATTTCAAATGAGGGACACGAAAATAAGACGAATAAATCTTAATTGTCATCGAAATGGAGAATTAACTTAATAATAAATGTATTCTGTTAATCCTCCAAGTATATGATAATTATTTGAATTTTTGATTGAGTTTTATTCGTCATCATCGTTATACGAGTAGTTACAGTTTCTTTATTTTCAAAAATAGGATACAAAAAATATCAGTTTTGGGTATCGATGGATAAAAACAATTATTTCAAATATTGTACAGAAAAATACCGTAAAAAATATGAAAAAAATTACTACAAACAGTTACAAAAAGTTACATAAAAATACAACATTTACCACCGCAAATGGGTTGGGTCATCAAAATAGTCATTTACCTATCGTATAAAAAGCAATACACAATAAATAGATATAGTCAAAATTAAAATAAAATGGTTCAAACTTAAAGTGCCATCATGCCGTGATATTACGATATCTTTTTTCTCAAGCGTTTTGAACTCCTAGACCACGAATTACGTTGAAATACAAACAATAACTAAATAACCTTATACAAATAGTAAGAAATGTCGATACTTTTTATGATTTAATTTGAATGTCCCCTTCAAAGGTGTGTACATAAATACACGTATTATTCAATAAAAATGGTCTAGAATTAGCACGAAATTCCCTTGTTTAAGGAAAATGCGTTGTGTGGTGTGGCTGAGGTCAGCAGTAAGTGCCATGGAGCAGCGCCTCATGAATATGTAAAGCATGGAAAAGAGTTAAGTGTTTGTAATGCTACGAGACATAGTATTATAGTATGAGGCTGATACGGTGCGCGGTGGGCGTACAGCCGTACAGCAGGCTGGGCCATCAATGTATTATTTTTCACAACATTTTGAATGTGTACAAATGGTAGAAAAATTACTGGATTATACCCATGCTTAGATAATATCAAATATGATTGATATCCCAACAGAGGAAAAAAAACTCTGGAAACAAACGCGGATTATCTAGAATTATGATTGACGTAATGAGAAAAAAAATCGAAAAAATATGTCGGAAAAAGTCGTCAAATGTGAAACTTTACTGTGATGCTTCATACTAATAGATCTTCCGAAATTTGTCATGTATGGTTATCAGATGATGGGCAGAATAGGGAATGTTTGTAATACATCAAGTGGCTACTTAACCCAGCCAACGACAGGTCATAAGCCCTGTAAACGTAGATAATCCACATTTTTTTCCAGAGTTTCTCTCTCTCTCTTGGGACATCAATAATATCTATTATCTTTTCGTCTAAAATGTAAAGGGTTTATGCATTTTGCACTCAGATAAAAAAATTTGAGCATAAAAAGTACAAAAAACAATTTTTTCAAACTAAGAAGTGTAGATTGACATTCCTTTGTTAAAAAAATATATTTATTTTTGCTTTTTAACCGTAATTTTTTCCTCCTTGTAAAATCGCATATTTCAAGAAGTCTATTAGTAGTGGTAACGCGTTGGGTTGCAAATTTGATTCCATACGGTGTCAACATGCAATATTGATTTAAAATGTTATTTTTTACTAAAAAATGTTTATAATATGAAGCGTATGAGTGATCATCTTTCTTACATAAAAGAATCAAGATACACTACAACACGGCCCGCCCTAGTATCTTAGTACAGTGTACCCGTGTTATGGATGGTACAGTACAATGGATGTACTGTGGAGGCTCCGTAGTATGGCGGTACTGCATGAGGCCAGGAAGGTAATTGGCCTGCATCACGTGACAGGGCTAACTGAAATTTAATTTCTGTGATGTTTACATTCCGACAACTTTCGGAAATTTTGTTTGCTTATGGAATTTCGTCCTGTTTGTACGGGAAATGCGCACGTGAGCGAGGAACACTTGTTAGCTTCTTAACCACTTTACTGTTCAATACCAAATGTGGTGACCAAGTTGAAATACATTCATGTTCTTCTAATCGATTTAGGTGCCAGACAATGCGGTAAGTGAGATCAAAATAAACCACTTTCTAAATTTTACACCCAGTAGTTTGTTTTTTTTAATGCGAAATCGAAAAAAGTTTACTACCGAAATATTTGATAAATATGTTTATTTTTCGTACTTAAATAATAAACGTTTTCTGAAAATTATAGGTACTTAACAAAGGAAAAAAGGGAATAACCTACCTATAGTAATCTCGCTTTAGCGTTTTACCTTTGGAGATCAACATTCTACTAGGTAGGTATTGGAATAAATGCACTAGAATCATTATTGGACAATTTAGTGGCTTACAGCCTCCCGAGCACTGCAGTAACCTGCATCCAACTTTCAACCTTTTAATTAAAATGTCAAGCCCAAGGTGCGGCCCCTCGCCCCCATCCCTCACCCCCCACCGACCGCCCCGCGCCGGAATAAATCGCGCTGGGGTATTTAATATTTAAGGCGAGCGAAGGATTTATGTTCGGTTTCTTTACTTGCTTGTCTTAGAAGAAAACAGGAGGAGATACGAACCAGACTAGCTCCAATTTACCTAATATTACATACGGAGACGAGGCTCTACTTGTACCAAACTATGTTAAAGTAGTTCCCGTAGGTATAATCGCTCGTATTAACATGATCACGTGCGTTTTAATATTTATTGTTTCATTATTAATATCTCAACACATAGTACTTGTACACATTGTTTCGGTCAACCTCCGTAAAAATGTGTCTGTTTTGATAAATAATTCATAATTACGATTTGGGCTTGATCTACCTTCATATGAACATTCATATTTACGCGTTTAAAAAATATAATAAAGTCTCCCACGTGTTATATTCATTTAAAGTAGGTACGTACTTATATTTAAAATTTATTTTATTTAGTTGAAAAAGTTCATCATCATCATCATCATACTATATCCACTCCCTATGTGGAGCATATGGATTCCACAAACTGACTCCATGCCAAGCAATCGGGCGCCAGCTCCTGTGCATCCTCCCAAGGTAGGTCCACGTCCTGCAGCTCTGACGCTCTGATGAAAATGTTGCTAATCAGAAAAATACAAATTTGTTATCTCTATCCCAGTTAGGTAAAAACTACCTTAAATTAACACATCATATTATCTCAAAATTTCTGCGCTTATCTGGTATCCAAAGCTTTGAATTTCTTGATTGTTATTGTTTGTATACATGTAAAAAAAAAATGTCATTGGGAAAAAATATAGAAAATATAGTATTAAAGACATTGAAATCATTAGAGAAAAGTTTTTCGGAATGATGCAGGTCACCTTTAATTACCTAAGTAGACATGTTGAACAATTAGAACACTAACGAATGCATTTTTAATTCTTAGGAACGCCAGACGTAAGGCAGACATATTTAAACTTTGCAGAAGGCAATTAACCTGTTGGAGAGATATTCCTGGAATTTCAACATTTACAAACTTTCTAATATTTTTACCTTTGTCAACAAGAAATATTTTTATTTTCCGTGTTAACTTACAAACTAAATTGACATATACTATTATATTATGCAGTAGCTAAATACCAGCCACTAAGCCATAGTGGTTTGTTAAATAAAATTGACGGTTATGTTTTTGTTATTGTATTATTTATAAAACGATTCTGAACTTACTCAAAAGGAGCTCTTCGAAAAGGCTAAAAGTTGTCATATTTATTATGCTCAGTACTGAAAACGAATATGCGATGGAGGTAATATCCAATCCTTATGCTTCTTCATATTGTCTTCCACGTGGAGTGTACCCTGTACCATGGGTATGTAATATTATAATTTTGCTTAACTAAGTGCAAAAACTAGACGTGTATGAAGCCTAAGGTAAATAAACGAAGCAGAAGAGGAGACACGTAGAATGTTCTAGGAAGTTAATTAAATCAGTAAAGGTTATACGTGAATACACCAGTGGTTGAGTTACCACCTAATCAAGGAGCTTTTATTAAATATCTTCACGAGGTTGTATCTTACAGCAATATTTTCAAGTTTTTTTAATAATTAGGTATATTTAAATATGTGTATTTAAGTTTGATGGAACAACAAATCACTGAACTGGAGTTTACGACTAACATTGCTATGTTTAATCAATTCGCCATTCTATTACGAGTAAATCTAGCTTTATAGGGACAGTAGACTTTACAGTTTCCTGTTCAGTCTAAAAACTGTCCCGTTTAAAACGAAAACTGTATGGCCGACGCGACGTTTGGCTGACATGACAGTTAATGTTTTTTTGTATATAAGCGTTTAAGTAGATATTGGCATATTGTATGCTTTTATAAACGTATAAAACAAATAATAATAAATTTACATTATGAAATTTGTTTTAGTGAGTCAGTGGTTAAAATAATATAATACTGCAATACTTTCATTTCCGTGATTCATTATAAAATCAGCAATGCTTATTTCCATTTTTTTAATGTGAACTTAACTACTCACATGGTAACCATCACGTCATTGTTGGTGAGGAAGTTAGATTTTAAAACAGTTTATCCGATAAATGTCAGAACGATAGAAAGTGATGACGAGAGAGATAATGCTAGCGTTGTCCAAGTTAATAGGAGCCTTGAGAACCAAATGAAAAAAATAAACAATGCTTAGAGTGAAAGCACCCAATGAAAAACAAAAATCCTCGCAATCTTGACAATTCAACACGAATGCGGTTTACATTTGAAGCAAGATAATCTCCGCTATTTCACACGAATTTGTCTCTTTATGTTTTGTGACAAATAATAATGGACGAGAATGGGGCACGCGGGGGCGAGGGCTAATTCCCGGTAATTCTTCTTCCCGGGGCGCGGGGGTCGCCACCTCGGCTAGGTGGGGCGAATTAAGATACAATGCAGGGCAAAATGGAGTACAATGGTAGGGTAAAGTGGAGCACAATGCTGGGAAGAGTGGGGCAGGAATGAATCCAGATGGAGACACCAGACCCGGAAAATGAGGGGGAAGTCGCAGCGGTCAAGCGGGTGCAAATCGTGACATAATGTTATGCATTATTCAACCGAGAAGTGATGTGCAGTGTTTCGGATTTAAATGGAACATTTTTTTTTAAAACTTACAACAAACTGAAATTACAGCAGAGTGCAAGGCTGAGATAAGCATTATCGTCAAAATTAAGAAAGGTCTTTTACGATAGTTCGGTCATGTAGAGCGAATGGATGATAAAAAAAGGCTAAAAAAATATATGATGCGACTGTGCCTGGATGTAGAAATCGAGGAAGGCCGAGAAAGACATGGCATGATCAAGTAAAACAAGTGCTTGAAAGTGGGCATGTAAGAAGTCGGAATAATCGACGTGCGTGCATGAGAAGATGTATGAATGTAAAGGAAGCAAGAGAAGTGTGCCAGGACAGAGTGGTGTGGCGTTCTATCTTCTCTGCTCACCCCTCCGGGGAAATGGCGTGATGGTTAGTTAGTTAGTTAGATAGTAAAACCGTTAACCACCTTAACAATTACCGGTAAAATAATATATGTTTTTGTAAGGAACATGCGTTTTCGAGTGTGTGTGTTCTCGCATATTTTAGTGTTTAAAAAAACACCTGTTACATTTTTACTTATTTATTACATCTCATTTTTTTTTTTTTTCCTATACATTCTATTGTATACCTACATATAAATTCATTTCTTTCTGCGAAATTAAGTGCTGAGGAAAGTATTTTAAACATTTCTGTTTCTTTTCTTCATTTTTACACAAAATGATTGGAACTATAAAAAAACAACAACGTAAGTATTATCACATATTAAAAAAAAAAACGAAAACGTTATTTGGCATACACAGTTTATATAATTTGTTGTTTGAGATGTTTTATCATGCTCGTACTTATGTTATTTCTTGTGCGGGGAGGTACCAACACCAACATTCTCACTAGTCACTAGTGGGCCTCTGTGCGGGAGGAAAGCGCTCCTAGAGGGAAGATAAAACGTTCCTGTAACGGTCACCGCCATATTCCACATCCACTTCCGGCTTCCGGTGACCACTTCCGGTCTGTAAAGCCCCCCCGCGGCGCTAATAAAACCATCAGACGCTCAACTTCCCAAACATCCCAAACACCCGGATTATAAAATATGCAATGCCATGAAGAGGTTTTTAAACTAACTTTCTCTACGAAATAAAAATGTCGGGTGAATATATTGTATTACTCCGCGATAATGCATGCTGAAATTTTCTTAAAATTTAAAGAAAATTGGCAGAAATAATATTTCCACAACCTTTTGTGTCAAAGTCTTAGATTTTCACAGCTTCTTGGACACAGATAATTCTTCTCAATTTCTAAATATCCAACGTTGTTTTTTGACTAAAATTGTTTTTCGACGCAACGTGATATTACAACGTCGTATTCCGACGCAATGTGATCTTAATTAATTCTATTGATTTGTTAAAATAAATTGTTTTTTTAAAACTGGATAATAAAAGCAGCCCACAATGTTGGTTAACAAATAATAGTCGCACGTGTAAAAATGATTTAATTCCTTAACACATTTATGATGACCGATATTAATTTTTTTTTAAAACAAATATATTGTATGTTTTTATATGATTTTTTTTTGTATCTCAGTTATTTAATTTTCATTTATTGAATGAGCAATAAAATACCAAGGTAAAGAAATATAAATTTGACGAAACACGAAGAAAATGTGTTTACTACGTAAAAGAAGGATAATATGATATTTCTCACCCTAAAAATTTGGGCAATGAATTCAACCTCGAGCAAAAATAATATTAGTTGCCATTTTTATGGTAGACAGTAATAATTCCTTTTTCTAATTAGCGATCCTTCTATTATCCTTTCGTTAATCAAACTTCTCTGTAGCAAAAACTTTTTATTTTTAACTCCATTCTGATTTTTTCTGTTTTATTTATGTTGGAAACTTAATGATCTCCCATAAAAAGTTTCCCAATTGGAAATTCTCTTTGTTTTTGTTACTGAAAATGAGGAACAAGATGAAATTGAAATACAAATTAGGGAATCTGATTTTAAACCCTTACAAGATGTCGAAAAGCCTTTTTATATAGAGCGTGATAATGGCTGAAATAAGTCTTTAAAGATTTCTTAATAATAATTGTTATAGTAGAAAACACACATACAAACCGCCCTCGTTTCACAAATCATAATTAAATATTTCTTATATCAATTTATAATTTTTATCAATTTTTTTGTATCTCAAAATTGACTTTAAAAATTAATTTTTGGCAACCCATTTGTTCAGTAATTTGGCAAAATACGTATTAAAAAAAGTATAGTTTGATAAGTAGACACAAATTTGGCGATGCTACTTCTCATAGCAGGATTTTGAGAGGCTTACATAAACATTATAATATATATTAATTTCTATATAATATATGACATTGCATATATTTGTTTGATTTTTTCGACTAGTTACCCGATACAAACAAACTTGTTATTTATTTTTCTACGCATTTTTTAAAGGGTTATTCGATTTATTTCAACATTGTTTTGAGATTTAAAATAAGGTTTTTAGGTAAAAAAAAATGATTTTGTTTATAAAAATTAAAATATTTTTAACTGTTAAAAAGTATCCACTAACAATAAATAAATCAAATGCAAAATGAAGGTACTTCGTATCTTCTGGTTTTCACTTCCCACACCTGACATACGCCCAGAGTTTAAAGCATTTAACTGGAGGGTTTTAGCATTTAATATTCATGAACAGCTTACACGGAATAGTGTTGTTACAAGTGATAATTATAAATAACATTAGCAACGAAAGGTATTTAATCCCATTAAGGTCTAAATAACATTTAGCAACGAAATTATTTCTTATTAAGGAAATTCAAGTATTACGATATCGTGATACATCCAATAATGGTACTGTAATTTACATTATAAAGGAATTTTGATTTATCAGGAAATTGGAAAAAAATACCATATCAACAGTTAGAATAGAAAATTTTCTTTTTTTTATACTCTCACCAGGAAACAAGCCAGGCTCCTCTTATATTAATTATTTAATTTCTCCTAGAATAAGATACATCAATCAATCCCATAATAATTTTATTATATTTTATTTTTTATTTTATTTTATTTAAAGGAAAAACAACAGTATCGATACGTGAACGTAGAATACAAAAAAGCCTGATTACCAATTTTTCACATTTATACAATTCAAAGTAAGATGAAAAAAAATAATATATAAGAAATAAAAATAAAGAGATATGAGGGAAGGATAGGATGATAGGGATAGGTAAAAAGAAAAGGAGATGACTGGGAATAGAATTAGGATAACCCTTTACAGTCTATAAGATTTCAAATAATTTTAATTGAAATTGGGTAGTCTGATGTTAAAAATGTCAAAACAGGTACAATATTCATTGAATTTCGCACAACTACGATATATAAAATATTTTTTTAAATAATTATTTGATGGTGCTAAATTATAAAAAGATGATATTGTCTAGTGAGTCTAATTGGACAATGAAGAGGTTTCTGCTCTAGAAGATAGGGGCTCTCAATTACATTATTTATAACTTTATACAAAAAAAATATATCCGATAAATTTCTACGCTTAATAAGTGAAGATAATTTATGGAAGGCTGATGATTCTTCGTAAGAGTTAAATCTCAAATGCAGCTTACCATCCAACATTTTCGGAAAATTATTTTGAATACGATCGAGTTGAGCTATGTATGTTGAGTATTGAGGGTTCCAAACGACTGAGGCGAATTCGAGGTGACTACGAACATAAGCGTTGTATAAAGTAACAAGAGAGGATGTATTTTTTAAATGGTTTAGTGGTTCGAAAAATAAACCCCAAGTTTCTGTAGGCCTTACTAACGCAAGCTTCAATATGAGAAGAAAATAAAAGTTTCTCGTCCATTATGACACCGAGGTCTCTCAATTCAGTTTTCCTGGTCAGCCGACTATTGTTAATTTCATAATCAAACACGATTTTTTTTATTTTTCTCGTAAACGTAATATAATACTTCATGTATAAGGAGCTTCAGTTTGATGATTCTAATGAAATATTTAAATATTTTATTAATGTAAACACATAAACAGAAAGTTCAATCATTTTAGTGTTTGGGAAGCCATCTATATTTTTATTAAATTAAATTATCATGATTGTCTGTTTTTCGTTTATTATTGGATTCTTGTATATACTACGGTGGATACTCGTTAAGGTAGATACTCCGGTTTCAATACATCAATAAATGCATTTTATTAGAATGGTAACCCCAAAAGTTCAGTAAAGCTTTCTTTTAAATATTTCTAATACATGTGTTAAATAATCTGAAAAATCAGTGACCACAAAATTTTAAGAAGCGTTAAATGTATTATTCCGTGTATTATATTCATTGTTTAATGAAATCTGTTTACATTTGACATGAGTTCTAACAAACCATGAAATTCCCGTTTATATGAATACTGCCTTGGAAACAATACCAGAGAGAAGTCTCTCGAGCTTGCATAATGTGATTATTTGTTTTAAAATACAACGATCCTGAATAATAGACGAGAGAAAAGATAAAATTATTTCGCTGGTGTAAACATTATACGGGTAAACTGTTGTTTTTTGAAACTCAGCAGAACAAAATAAAGTGATGTGTTTTTAATATTATGTAACACATGCTTCACTAAGCCACCATGAGTCAAATCTGCATGCTGATTTTTCATTTTTGTGTATCTGCTATGGCGAATGTGTGTAGTGGTATCTGCTATGGTGAATGTGTGTAGTGGTATCTGCTATGGTAAATGTGTGTAATGGTATCTGCTATGGTAAATGTGTGTGTAATGGTATCTGCTATGGTGAATGTGTGTAGTGGTATCTGCTATGGTGAATGTGTGTAGTGGTATCTGCTATGGTGAATGTGTGTAGTGGTATCTGCTATGGTGAATGTGTGTAGTGGTATCTGCTATGGTGAATGTGTGTAGTGGTATCTGCTATGGTGGACGTCCTTGAGGCCTCTGGTTCCTCGGTCTCCACACCAGAACGCGTTTCGTCCATCTGTCGTCCGTCATTCTGGCTATGTGACCGGCCCATTTCCACTTCAACCAAGCAATTCGCTGCACCACGTCGCAGACCTTTGTCTGACGTCGGATCCAATCGTTCCTTTTTCTGTCTTAATACTAACAATTTATTTATTTTTCAAAGTACGAAAGTAAACCCTTTGCACTAGCTACCTACGTATGTATGTACGTATGTACATTGTTTGATAATGTGAGATAGATGTTAATTTTACACTCAGTAATAGTTTGTACCAGTTTTCGGTCATCACTTGAATATTGTTTGGTTTTCATGACATGGAGTCGTCTATCATCATATTTAGTACACAAACACGAAGTGACGATAGTTCGGTCATAAAGCTTGTAACGGCGCGGCGTGTCTGGCTAACGGAATAACGCCGCGGGCGAGCCGTTAAACGGCCGTTAAGGACCAACTACGGTGTCTACTTGTCGTTACGGGATAGATCAGCCAAGCTTTGGAGGAGTCTAACGGTGGGGAATTTTGCAGCACACTCCTGCAATATGGCAGACTTTAAGAGAACTAAATACCAAGTCAAATGTTAAGCCGCTGAAAATATATTTTTTATCATTCAATAAAAGTCGATTTCAGTAAAAGCAGGTATTTTAAAATATATGTGTTGTTTTCAATGTGTAGTGTATTAAATATATTCTACATAAAACCTCAATGATTATCTGCAAAAAAAACACATTACAGTTTCTGTATAGTTTTCAAATTTATATATTTTTAAAAATACAATGAAAGTATTTTGTATTAGAGATAAGTTTTTTGTACTTATTTGACCAACAATTTTTGCAAATATTCTACACATTGTTCTGAAAATACTTAATTTTATATCTACATCCAAATTGGGTTAAAAATGAGAAGAAATCATTGAATTAATAGACAATTATTGAATTTACATAAAAATTCCATTTGCAGCTTTATTTAAGATTATGTCTGTGCCTCCTATGATAAGTGATTTTAGTCGAGTTGTACCCTTTTTCGATGTTTACATGAATTTAATACAAAAAAAAAACACCTTTTTTGTCTTACTCACGTACTTCTATCTGCTATAGTTTCAAAAATAGTTTGGTGCCGAGTGATATAACTGGCAGGATTTTGGCAAAAAAATCGTGAATATAGTATACTGTAGATATATATGTCAAGTTGTAACCCCTTTAAGTAATTTTGTTCTACAGATTGTTTTTCGTGCTTTGTGGTATAAGGACGATTATATAAATTTTCACATTCTATTTTTCAGTAAATTTATCGTCAATATTGATATATTTAGAGTTATATCACTTTTAACCGATTTTTCTCAATAGTGATTAGGGTACAATAATTATTACATTAGGGTACAACTTTTTTCCTTCTTCTAAATCAGTTTACACAAAGACAACTTATAGGTGCAATATAATTTAACTGTACTTGTATAATTTAAAACGTAATTTAAACATACATTGGAAATGAAAAAAGGTACAACTTACAGATTTTTCATGATTTACTTTAAAACTATTATATATTAACTCTAAAAATTAAAATGCACTGTGAAAGTGACTACAATATGAGGTAGGTACTTTTGTTTAACCTAGCCCTTTTAGTTGACGAACTAGATTTTTTAAATCTTGTTTTTCCTCTCCTGTAAAGTGTTGAAGGCACAGATGTATATTTAGTTGACTTCGCATAAATGTAAATAGTGTGATATAAGTAGAAATAATATTGTTTCATTAAATGAAGCAAACGTCAAACCTTTCTATATGGGTAATAAAACTATATTCTGTATTATGGAATCAATAAAGTGGAAGAATCGTATTGTCCGCGTAATGGACACAAATTTTAATCCAATATTTGAATAATTAATGAGCTTTTTATTATACTCGTACTACGATAAATCTACAGTTTTGAAAGCGGATGTACGGCCAATTTAGATATAAATAAATAAGCGATTTGTATCATTTCAAGCGGTTTGATGGAAGTGGTGATAAACTTATGTAGAGGAAAAAACCACTTAAATTTTGGTATTATATATCGCACCTTTAGGACGAAAACGACCTAATTCAAAATACCAATTTTTTGGAAATTTTCAGTAAAAGCAAGTAAACACCATCGTATTTATTGATATCGATTTCTTCTTATTTTTTATGGGAAATTATGTGCTTTCTGTGTTGAAATAAAATAATAGAAAATAAATATTTTCTCTATCGAAAATTCGGTATGAAAATTACTCATAGAATGTCTCGACCCTACAGGTTCTATTTGGGTAAATACTTTGCATCAAACAGAGCAATAAATAGCATAAAACATTTTAATTATCAATGCAAAGCAGTAGAATTGAAAACAAGTCCAAAGAAACTTCATAAAAACAGAGTTTAAGTAAAAAAGGAAAATTATTGATTTTATCGGATCTATTTGATCAGATTATGCTAAACAAACATAAAATAATGACATGACCTCTCCTCGCGCGATCTCACGCGACGCGCGGTCGGTCTCTCGAACTGAAAAGTGCTTCAGTCCTGAATGGGCTGAACTTCTAGTATGAATATTTAAATATATTGCAGATCGATACCCAAACACTCCTGTTTTCTAATTTGGGTATTGCATGCGGGTCGGCCCGCTGGCGTCGCGTCGCCCGTCACGTCTACAGAGGAGTTCTCCTCAGTAACAAACGCTGCGATTATACCCACCTACAAGTATAATGGAGTGAACATTTGTGATTTTACACAAGTCAAACCAGGAACTTTATATAATGGAATATTACACAGAATAAACGTAAGCATTATTTTTATTAATTAATAATTTTAATATAAATATAACAGTTAATTAAAATAAAAATTTAAGTAAATACAACTCGATGAGAGTACGTTTTCCGGAAAACTGTAAACAACATTCGTTAAAACGAATTTACTTTATTTTAATTCTACTAAAAAGTCGTATTATTGCTTTAGAAAAACTAAAAAACAGCAGAATTTCATTCTTCGTGTATCAACATTACTGAGCCATGTATAATGAATGTCAAGAGAAGAGAAAGCCCGATTAGTATGAAAGAAATTATCGTTGCTGTCAAATTACTGTGTGTGCCGGAATTTGTATGGTAAAGCGCAAGGCTATGATATATAGTGTTGCAGCAGAGTTCATTAAGTCGGGTGGCAAAATAATTCTCACATGGCTACATAAACTTTTTAACTTGTGTCTAAGGGAGCACAGCATCCACTTGATTGGAGGAAGAGCTGTGGTTATGCCTTTATACAAGGGAAAGGGTTCCAAGGTTGAGTGCGGGAAATTACAGAGCTATCAGTCCTTTAAGCGCGTGTTTGCAAAATGTATGGAAGAATATTGATTTGAGAGAGTAAGAAATGTGACTAAGGATAAAATATGGGGATGTTTCAGAGTGGATTTATGAATGGCAGAGGATGTATGGATCAAATATTTGCGTTACGCAATTTGGTCGGAGAAGTTTTTGGCAAAAAACCGGAAGCTTTCTGCGCTTTGTTGACTTGCAAAAAGTGAGAGCGAAGAAGAATTGCAGTCCTTGGTTACAAAGGTTTACGATGTGTGCAAGGAGAGTGATCTATTAATGAATGTGGAAAAGTCGAATGTGATGGTTTTTTTGAAAGAAATGTGAATATGACTAAGTGTAAGATCGTAGTAAATGGCGATAGCTTGAAACAAGTGGAAGAATTTGTATATCTGGGAAGCATGTTCACTAGGGATGGAAATATGGACAAGGACATTGAAAGGAGGGTTAGTGCCGGTAACAGAATTAATGGTGCCTTAAAGTCGGTAGTATCTAATAAGTGCTTATCAAAAGAGGCTAAATTGGCAGTGCACAATGGAGTTCTGGTACCAACCCTTATGTATGGAAGCGAAGCATGGAGTTGGAAAAATAAGGATGAAAGTAAATTGAATGCAGTTGAAATGCGATCTCTCAGGCGAATGTGTGGTAAAACTATGTATGATAGGTGCACTAATGTTGAAATTAGAGCAGAATGCAAGGCTGAGATAAGCATTATCGACAAAATTAAAAGGTCTTTTACGTTGGTTCGGTCATGTAGAGCGAATGGATGATGAAAGAACATCTAAAAAAAAATATATGATGCGACTGTGCCTGGATGTAGAAGTCGAGGAAGGCCGAGAAAGACATGGCATGATCAAGTAAAACAAGTGCTTGAAAGTGGGCATGTAAGAAGTCGGAATAATCGACGTGCGTGCATGAGAAGATGTATGAATGTGGAGGAAGCAAGAGAAGTATGCCAGGACAGAGTGGTGTGGCGTTCTATCCTCTCTGCCTACCCCTTCGGGGAAATGGCGTGATGGTTAGTTAGTTAGTTAGTTAATATTCGTTGATTTCAAAATGTATTAAATTATCTCTGTTTGGTAAGTTCTTAAATTTACTTTATTTAATTCTTAAATTTTACCTGAAATAATTTTGTTTGTCCAAAAAATGTACCTAGTACCTATCATATAATTATAATTAAGTTTTTTTTTTATTAAGTATAAATTAATGCTGTCAGTGTTACGTCTTTTTTAAAAAAAAAATTTTTTACAAAATTTCATAAAAACTCACAATGAATTCTGATGAATGACGGTAAAAATAAAAAACCAACAATATGTTCAATATAAAAAATTTCGAAGAATTTCCATCAAATAAATGAAATACAAAAAATAACTTTACGATTAAAGTTCAAACAAAAACGTTACCAGCGATTTTGAATAATAAAAACATACGCGTTTTGTAGAAAAACCCGTTTTAATTTATAAAATAAAATAAAATAATATGTAGTATTTACCTAAATAGCTTTAGAGAATACCATTTAATTTACTTTTCACGGTATCCAACATCAATCTGAAATGGATAAAGCAACTCTCCAATATATTTAAATATTTGGTGAAAATACAAATGTGAAAGGATTGTAAATGTTTGAAGTTTGACGAGTTCAACCTTTTTTAGGCTGAAAAAGCAGATTTGGATCTTGGGAGGGATTTTATCAGACAGTCCTCAATAAACAATCCCAAACACATAATGTTTTTAAATAAAACAAATTTGAACAACGCTTAAGCACATATGGAGCAGGAAATGTTTGAACACTTAATTCAAATCTTAATTAAAAACGTGTTATAAATGAGTATTAAAAAAATCGACAGAAAGTGTATTTCTATCGTCATTCAAATCGGAAAAAATATTATAAAAAAATAAGTTTTGTTCAAAAATTAGGTAAACATTTTAAATTTGTAAGAATAAAGATAAAAGTAGTTTAATTTTTGGTAAAATTGAATATTTCTTGCATCATACTACTTTTTTCAAAATTCTGTTTATTTTAAATGTTTTATGTGTATATTTCGATAAAAAAATCCTTTTACCATACTATAATAATTCTTGCTTAAGTCGTAAATTTTTACATAATTCTATGTAAGACTGCAGTTTATTTATGAATTTGACGCTCATGGTGTATTATTATTATGGTTTATTTAAAAAGCTTTTTATTTTACAAAAAAATAATGTACTATCTGATTAGTAGAAACATTTATGTATTTTTAATGATAAAACAAACTATTTTATTTGATATACAATCAACCATAAAACGATATTTACCTTGAAATTCAAGAACAGAATACCTGTATAGGTAGGTATAGGTATTTATAGTTTACCAAAGTCAAAAGTATAATGCCGTCTTTTGATGGCATCAGTTTAATTGATATTCAATAGTTCAGGGGTAGTAAAGTGGGGGTAGTTCCTCGTCTAGTAGGAGTGTAGATAGAGCTCCCAGAACGGTCTCCACTCACGCTACCACGCCATGAAGTTTTCAGCGCCCTTTCAAACTGTTGTTTCAATTATGCACAGCCTTATCCTGATCGTCTGCGCTTTGTGTCTGCAGCCTTTTACTACAACTCACAATTTACGATTAAGGCTCCATCAGAGTACTAGCGCTTCTATATTTCTGTATCTCTTAGTTTCTAAATTTTTAATTATTTGATATAATAAAGACTAAAAGAAAATGCGGAAAGAGAGTGAGAGAGAAAGAGTGTTGTAGTAATTAAAATTGTTACGAGTATGTTATGCAACTGGCGCGGCCTGATGAATTTTTCCGATGATAAGATAACGAAAATGTGTTTATGTTTTCTCTTCAATGTGTGGTCATACTGATCATTGAATTATTAATGTACTAAATGTTTTAGAACTAGTACCTACGTTCCCTTAAAACACGTTAAAATATTGTTTTTTTTCTTCTTCGGCCATAACCGATCCGAATGTACTTTCTCTAAGAAACTTGTTAGAAGTTTGATACCTTTTAAAATAGGCAAGCGGGGATACTAAAGGTCTCCAGAGATTGTATGTTCGACCTACTAAGTAAATCGTCTTTGCTAGATGTAAAATGAAACATTTTCTGATAAAGAAATTTCAAAGTAATTAAAGAAACGTAATTACACTTGAAAGTATGATGTTCGAATATTTTCAGCTGAAGGAATCCGATTTGAATGAAAGAAGTCGCGAAGGAAACCGAATGCAAGAAGGGCGTTTAATTTAACAGTTTGCCAGTTTCAGAAATTACTTTTGCAACTCTCTCGAAAAGCGCCGCCGGAATGAACACAACAAAAACATGAAACATGGCATTTTTTCATTTATATTGTAATTGCAAAAGGCTACAAGTTGGAGACGGAGAAACGAGACGATAATAGCTTATAACTCAAGGTATCTTGTATAACCCGAAGTTCGCCTTGTTCACCGGAAAAGGTGATTCCGTTCTTTTCATCTTCAAATTAGTTTTGAATAAAGAATATTCTTGATTTTGGAACGGAGGGTTTGATAATTTGAAAACATGTTTTTTTCCGCCGTCGCGTCGCCTGTCATTTTGGCGTGGATCGGTTTGTGCGGCAACAAACTTTTGGAAATTTTGAATAAGTTTTTTTCGCTTTCCGTATTTTTGAGTTGTGACAGGACAGAATACTTTTGAAAAGAATCATACGCAAACACAACTACGTTGATCAAATGTTTCAAAATTATTTTAAATATCGAAGTTTTTTCATATGTGAAGCCAAATTTACAAGGTTTGGTAGAGAATTATTATTCTTCCATAATATTCCTAATGTTATGTAATACCGATGTTTTAGAAGCGCGTATTATACTGAGTTCGTAATAATAACAACGATGAATTATTTATACCAAGTTAGTTTCCTAAAATATCAATTTAAGGGGTTAATTAAATAGGGTACCTGCTACGCATCTCTTTACGTGTTATTTAAGACCTTCTGATACCTACGCATCAGTTAATTAAATAAAAATACTTTAAACCACAATTATATAAAAAACCTCCGAATAATTTATTTGCGGAACGGAACACTGAAAAATTATAATTGTTTGAATGCTTAAATTTTACTAGGGTAACTACAAATAAGTTTATAGATAAACGAAAACGCAAATATTTTTAGCAAACCAATATTTCCTTAAAAAAATATTTCTTGGTTGTGTATAATAGAAATATGAGAAGCCCACGTAGGTACAAGAACAGTATTAAATCAAGTGAATTTAAAAATTGATAAATTTATCTTAGTTAATTTTATAATACCTAATGTTTTCATTGGGTTTTAAAAATATAAAATGAATAGATAGCTTAGGTACCTTGTCCGCTCCAAATGGTCCAAGTTATTGATAATTTCCAGTATTATATTATGATATATCATAATAGTAAGTCGACATTGATAAGTTGTTGCCATAAATACATTTTTTTAATTCAATAAATTTAAATTAAAAATAATTATATTGTGAAAAGAGTTAGAACGTTTGAATGTAACGAGTGAACTTTAAACTGATAATTCACATATCTCTCAATGCGCGTTATAGTGTGTCATCGTACCTTCTGAATACACATAATATGAAGCAGTAACATTGTATAGACAGTTTAAAGTTTAGATTCTCTAAAAGCATCATTTATTCATATTAGTGACCGCGCTGAAAGTTAGCGCTAAACTTACCGGAAACTTGGAGCAGGAGCTGCAGCAGAACAGCTCCGACGCCCGCCGCAACCTCCCAATACATGGCGTCGGTGTCGGCGTCCCGACGCCCTCAGCACTGCACTCAGCGCGTGACAGCTCACTTAAGAGTCCACAGCTTGTCGACTTGTTTGTCTTCGCTCCTTCAGTCTTGTTTCCCCGCGCATTTTGTTAGCTGGAGGCTTGGTGTGGAGGCTCTATCGCCTATCTGTAGAGAGGGATGCCACCCCCGCGACACATTGCACCCCCCCGATAGTCAGGTAAGTGGCGAACCGTGATTTCTGGCGCTCTTTCTGTTTTCAGTTAATGCACTTCAGTTTATATAGTTTGTTTTCTTGACAGAATAATGTCTCCATCTCTTACACTGATCAAATTTTACTAAGAAAAAAAATAATTTGGATTAGTATAAGAACAAACTAAAAAAAAAAAAAAAAAAACTTTTTAAAAATATCTTGAAACATGTTTTCAAATAATCATTTAATTATATTTTAATTTTTTATAATATGATGTTTTAGTGGCGAATTAGATTTTTCAGATAAATCGATTATTCCATATTTTAATTCTGGTAAATTGAAAATATTCATGACGATACGCAAGGATTATAAAACCTAATAAAAGGGTTATAAATGGATAAAATATCCCATTATTATACAATACAAAAATATGAATTTGTTTTTTTATAATTTTGACTATTTTATCAATTAATAATTGTGTTTAAATTTGTTTACAACTTATTTTCTAAATCAAGTAACAAAAGCGTAATACATTTCGGCTTGTCATGAATATTAATAAAAATTGACAAATTGGTATCGACGCGTCGCGACGCCGATGTCGTTACAACATGGTGAACCACGTTACCGTAGCCTGTCGCGAGCTTTTCAATTAATCATAATTTTTGACTTCGCCAGAAAAACAATTATTATTTCCAATTAATGTTCTATCGGAACGGGTAAAAAATCGAGTGTCGAGGATATTTATTTTAAGCTGTTTGGAATATCAATTCGCAATTTGCAATTTGTCAATATTTAACCAATTATGTATCTAGATCATCTATTATTGTTTGCTATTCGCGCAAACAAATTAAAGGTTGTGCGTGATTTAATGCTCCATTGTAATGTTACACAAATATCTATATTAAAAACGACGCAATATTAATAAATCCGCTGGGACCAATTGATTCTTATTTGATTTATTGTTTCAGTATTCACAAACAAAATATTTAATTAAATTGCCGCCAGTCACATAATTTATTTAGCGACGGCAATAAGGTATTGTATTTTATGTAAGCATGAAAAAAAATACATCATTCAAATGGAGTAAAATTATTTAATTTAATTAATGTTTTGAACTTGTTGTTTATATAACT
The DNA here is from genome assembly GCA_022494985.1 of Micrasema minimum. Classification (NCBI taxonomy): domain Eukaryota; kingdom Metazoa; phylum Arthropoda; class Insecta; order Trichoptera; family Brachycentridae; genus Micrasema; species Micrasema minimum. The sequence goes on from JAGVSP010001964.1 coordinate 41,810, forward strand.
TAATTTTAAAGAAAAGGAGTTGTGTTAATTTTTTTGTTTTAAAGGAATTTTATATAATAATATTTAATAAACGTTTAAGTTAACCGGAAGCTGTGGTTTTATCTGACTCACCTTCCGCTTGAGTAAATTGCACTTTTGTGTCCGGTGTCCGGGCCAAAGTTCAAACTAATTTATTATTCGTTACCTCTAACGTCACTCAGTGCTCACTAATTCATTATTGCATTGCAGATCATTTTGGAATTATACTTGGCCGTGATAAAATTATTTCACTTTCAAAATTTTTGTATTTTTATTTAATTAACTTATGTGTTTTATTATGACTGTAGAATTTTATTAATAATGGGCATGCGTTTATATAAGACTTTTAATTTGATGGGAAATTACTTTTGAAATTTTATTTTAAGGGGGATAATTAAATATAATACTTATCTTTACATACTCACCTGGATATTATTATTTTTAAATTTGTATGGATAATAGAATGGATAATAGATAATAGGATAATAGATAAAGAATGTTACAATCGATTATTCATAAATATCTCATTCGTCTTTTTTACATCTACCTATAATTATCCTATAAATGACATTAAATAAATTGAGAGGGTTTTAATGACCTTTTCTATTAATTTAAATGTGTAAGCACTATATAATATTCATTTTAAAAAGATTTTATCTTTTTCGTCAAAATAAAAAACTAAAATTAAACGGTTCAAATATTTTAATGTCGATAAATATGTTGAGTGCGGATTAAATTATTCCCTTCTCTGATTTTTTTCAGAAAAAACAAATAAAAGTTTATTATCGTTTCCCTCGTCGGAAACGTTGAGTTGGCATTCCATCAAGTAATATAAAAAGTGCTTTAATTATGCGGTTGCTTTAAGGGATCCTTTATATTCTGATCCTTCAATCCACAAAACTCTTCAAATCGGGAAAATCTCCTCTTATTACAAGCTTTATGAAAAGATTACCTTCGTCCCTTATCACAACAGAGGCATCCCTTTCACTAAACAAGGGTCGACTTTTATCGTTCATCGTATTAATAAATTATATTTGCCATTCAAAGGGGAAATACCAAGGCATAAAATCACTTGATAATTGGAAATTCATCATATTTAACGGACCTAAATGCAAAACATCAAAAACCTACTCAACCTTAAAAAAATATAAAAAACCTAAACTTTAGGCAACTTTTTTTACCGTACTAAATAACAATAATTAAATTAACAACAAATGTTTGTAAAATTATTTTACAGCTACCTGTGGCTAAATAAAGTTAAATCACTCAATACTTTACAACTTTAAACAGTTTTGATTTTTTTCTGAATTGTCACATTTACGAAGTTTTCATTTCGCGCGTGGCTGTTCCGAACTCCGTATATCCCGACCCGTTCGTCCGTCCGTCCTAACGACATGTGTTCGCAATACTAAACTCGAAGCCTGGCTTAGCCCCACGTTCAACCGTCTACGCCCGTAGATGTCTACGCCGTGACGCGGAACCAGAAAGGTCGCAACAACCACTGATGCCGCGCGGGAAAAGAACCCTTAACAATATCAAGGTAAAGAATGATTTCGCTTTTTTTGTTTCTGGTATTTGACTTTCGCTGCAGTCGAGATTCGGCTTGCATTCGGCGCTAGAAAGTTTATGTCCATAGTGAGAGAGAGAGATGGCAGTAGGTGCCGCGGGGTGGGGGTAGCTCGCTGTACCGCCCGCCAGGGGTGGGGGGCGGGAAACTTCTTCGTAGAAAGAGTCGAGTCAAGTGGTTCTCAGGTGACTTTCTATGTTGAGGATACTGGCTCTATGTTTAAACGTTCCCGGTTATCGACTTTATCTTTATATCGATGACGCAATAACATTATTTATTAATGAGGTATTCTTTTTAAATCATATTTCGCAGGTTACACGGTTAATTTTTTCAGATTTGTAGGATAAATTCTACTATCGGAAATGAAAAAATTTTCGGACAATTATATACATAATATATATTTGGAACTTGAATGAGCAAGCGCGTAATGCCTATCTATAATTTCAGTAAAATTATGAACGAACATTATAGTTTAAATTAAATATATTTTAACACATTAACAATTGAAATATTTTGAGTGCCCAAATACTTGCACACAAATCATAATTTGTAAAGGCTTAAATATTAATATCCATATTCCCGAGTTCAAAAAAAGTTTCTTCATCTCTGTAGAGATATAAAAAATTAACATTAACAATTTATTGTTACGAAATAACATTTAGAATATCTACATAATCTATCATGTCTACAAGGAAAAAAAAAAGTATTGTAAATATTAGAAATCGAATCAAATATAATAATTTCAAAAGTAAATGTAATTATTTTTTTGTCATAAGAGTTTCATGTAAAACAAAAGTAAGTTGAAAATTGCTTTAACATTGCTTTTATTGCTTGTATGTGTGTACTTGTACATATATAGTTAAGTAGTGTAATGGCTAAGATGCTGGACTCACGATACGGAGTTCCGGGTTCAAACCGGTTCAATTCCCGGTGAGAACACAAAAATTAAAAAGTGATATTTCTCAAGCCTGGGTGTTTGTGACGTTGTTTTCCCTCTGTAATTGGGCCTCCTAAAAAAAAAAGGAAGTTTAAATTTTGAATACAACAGTGAACATAGCATTACAAAGGTTTGAATTTCTTCTCCGCTCCTATAAGAATCATGATAATTAAACGTAGTACGCTACAAAATAAAAAAAAATGCAAACGTAATGGTTTCCCCGGAATAATAATAGTTGAAGAAATTGCTTGGGTACTTTCAAGCTTAAATTCAGTTTTATGCTTGTTAGAGCTAACATGAAAATAAATATGAAGTGCATTGTAATTTCGAACAAAGTTAAAACGAACTTCCAGAACCTGAGCAAACATTAAGATTGAAGTTACCTTAAAGCACAACATTTACGTTAAGGCCGAGGGTGTTATTTTGTGCAAGCTGAAGGCGGAGGACGGCGGCAGGAAGGGGAGGGGGCGCAGTGCCCTGAAGTGGTTCAAGTGTTGGAACCAAAACATCATTAGCAAAACTTTCGGGGATTGCAATTAAATAGACTGAATTGCATATCTGGGTCAAACAGTCGCAGCCTCTCCGATACAATTATACTTGAATTGTTTGCTCTCAGAATATTTTCCTCTAAAATTTACTCGCAGCCCAAATATCGGTCGTTGTTCTATTATTTCACTGTAGGTATCTACCATTTTTACATTCTAATAGAGGAAAAAGAGTTAAAAATCAGAATTGTTAATTTTGTAAATAGCTCTGAAAATTTTTCGGTGTGCAATAATTTAACTATGTAAGGAATATGGAGGTGAGGCAATAGACGCAGCAAGCTTTGATGTCAACTGTCATCAGGTAAAGGCGTTTCGGCTGGCTGGGCGATATATAACTTACATACGTCTCCCGAGGTCTCAAGAGCTTTTACTAGGTTTGCCTATTTTACAGAGTTTCAGGACCCTTGCGCCCTCGACGTCCACTGCTGATAATCCGTCGAAAGTTTACGTCGGAGTTACGGGACGTAGATCCGTATTAGGAGGAAGCACAAGAGTTGGCGACCGCTTCAATTGCTTTCAAAGGCAGTTTTTAGAATTCATATGCGGTAATGGATTGGCGATGATGACGAAAAAAATAAGTACAAATAAAAATTTATATTGTGCGATCTACAGAAACACAATAGAAATCTGTTAAATTAATCTACCTATATATTTCAGCTGAGGCTTGTAAAAATGGGTGCCCAAATAAAAATTCCGTTGTATCACACGATCGGATACCGTTCCCCAGTAAATTAAAAATTAAGAGCCTTTGTTTTTTGGAAGTATCAATTCTTTAGCGAGCGAAGATAACGTTAAAGTTTAAAGCTTCGCTACGGTCTATTAAAATTTTAATGTCTGACAAATGACTCAACCTTCCGAAGTGAAAATGGGGAACAAACAAATAATGCCGTAACTGCTAACCACAAATCAATCGGCCCTTATCTGCCGTACATATCTAGGGGTGAAGGAATTCGTTAACAATTTACAATTTACATGGAGGAAAGCGATTCGGCACAAGTTAACGATGGGCTGGTATTTCCGGAGTCGGGGGCCTTCGTGCGTGGATTATGCAAAATCTCAAAATCTTTTATAATTACCCTGTGTAAGGTACGCTATTCCGCGTTCGGGACTTGTTAAATATTGTTCGCCGCCCCGTATAACTCAGGCTAAGTCCTTCTCGTGAAAGTTTGGGGACGGAGCACATTGGGAAATACATTTATTGTGTGCCCGAGTGATTTATGGCTGCACGCGTGGAGAGGGGGATAAAAATCATTGGAAAGAAAATTGTATTCAGTGGGAGACGTTAATATATTTCCGGTGACCAGTTAACGGGAGGCTTGCGCGCTCACAACGGTGGGTTGTGGGCGCTTTATAGCTAGTGTTATATCAATCAATGAAAAAAATCAAGTATGTGGTATAATGATACACGATATTTTATCATCTTTATGCAGTCTGTATACATAAATATATTACAGTTCACAATCCTGTCTGATTTTGAGAGTCCTTGTGCTAATTTTAAGATAAAATGTAATGTGTTGGAGGCCCAGCGGTAGTCTCTGAATGCAGAGATCCCTGGTTCGAATTTTACTTATTTATTTGATTTTATTTATTGATTTCATGCAAACAAGATTGTATTCCGAATCGAGCTAAAACCCAATCTGGAACATTATATCTTAATTAAAAAATTCAACATTACAATAATTCAAATACTAACCATTACGAAAATTCCTATTTTCATAAATATATAAGCCGCTTAGGTTTCAAGAGACATTGCATGTTTCAATGCAGTGCTCTATACACTATTAGGTGTGGACAAGAGAAAGATTTATTTAAAAATAGTACCTATTTACAAATTGAAATATGTAAAAAATTCATAAGAGTGAATAGATTACTCTATCCTGAAAAAAATATATAAAATCAATAAAAAAAAATTTAAATTAATTAAAAAATATCAGGATCTAAAGTTTTATATGATTTGAAATGTATATTTCTCACATTTTTTCTGTATATCAGTCAGCAGAAAATTTCACTTTAATTCATTGTGAGATTACAAAAGCGATTACATCGATCTCTAACTTCACTGTAATCATAATTATAACAATCAATGTCAATTAATCAATTTAGTCGCAAATATTCAAAAAGTACGACGTAAGTATATTCTACCTGCATTCATTTTAAAAATCAATTGATTATTGCATTATTTCTGACAGATTTCTGGTTTTATAATGTTAAAATAATCCAAAATTTATTTACTTTTTGTTAAATTAACAGATTCATCTATTTTGTTGTTTTTAAGGCGTTTTGATTTTAAGTAATTTTGGTTTGATGCGTAAATATAAAAATAAACTCTATTAAACTTTAATGGAAGTCGGTTATCTTTAAGTGAAATCTTTGTATTTACCATAATTGAGAGAAGCAGATGACGTCATCAGAAAAGAGGGTTCTTTATATCCCATAAAAATGCAAATTCTGGACAGATTGATGAATTGATTGCTTATGGAAAGTTGAGTGGCAGAGAACAGAATATTTTCAGTTTGAAACTACAGTAATTTTCCCACTTTTATATTCATATTTCAGTAATCAATTCACTTAAAATATAAAAAAATAACAACGCTAGTGTAGGTATGTATGTATTTACGTATTTACCCTAGATATACATTGAACAAACTTAGCGGCCCTTACTAAAAATGTGGATTAAAATTAATAGGGTTTTACACGAAACATTAATATTTAATACGGGATACCTTGGACGGATAATGATGACAGATCATCTTACCTTCATGCAATTCAATATACGCTGCACTTGGTAAAGCGATGCAGCGCCCATGCACCATTGGGTTCGAATAAGGGAAAGTAGTAGTAGTAGTTTAATTTATTTTTTTACAGAAAACAACAACAATAAAATAAAAATTGGCTTTATTTGATTTTTAAATCTCTACAGAGAAGAAGTGAATTTTTGTTCCAATTCAGGAATATGGATATTCAAGCGTTTACAGGGCTGCTTATGATCTGTCATTGGCTGGGTTAAGTGACCACTCGACGTACAACATTCCCTATTCCGCTTATTAGCGAATATCCACACCAGGTAACATTTTTTTATTTTGCTTATATGTTACGAATCGAAAACCATTCGCTTGTAACTAGCGACATCTGTGTATTTATATTGAAGTTAAGTATATACATTCTCCCGTCATGGGATAAATCCAGATTTGTGTACAAGTATTTGAACACACTCAAAATGTTGTAATAAAAACTGGCTCGCTAATTCCCTAGAATTTTATGCTCTCTTTAATTACTATTTTAATTTTGTTACCACTTGTAATTATCATGGAAAAATGAAAAAAAAATCGTTCTGCTAAGAATATGTATAGCCGCTGTGGCCGAAGATGTTGAAGAGAACCCCGAATTACCGACCAGACGACGCCGTGACGGCAAGTGGTATAGAACCATGATCAACAACTTTCTTCTGCCTCAATTGTATCAATTGGGACTAAAGATTGTATCAATTGTATCAATTGGCTTTATTGAAAATAGTATTTACAAATTGAAATATGTGCAAATATCATAAGATTGCATAGATTTCTTTAAAAAAAAAAAAGAATATGTGGTTCTAACAGGAAGGAGTAACGGTGCATACTGCGCGAGTCTTAACCGAAATTCTGAAGACTTCATACCCGGGTCGTCTAATCTCTCGTTTTGGCAATTTGCACTGGCCACCAAGATCGCCCGATTTAACCACTCCAGACTTCGTTTTGTGGTTTTTTAAAAAAATTCAGGTTTATGTGAACAAACCCTAGAATTTTTAAGCCCTCAAAACGAGACTTGTTACCGGAAGTTCTGAAAAAAGTTATGAAAAATGTCATTAAAAGGGCCTGTATGACCATCAACTCTGGCGGAAGCATGACCGATAAAATTCTTCAGGCTCATGGAATAAAATTTAAGATTTCAAATCAACACAATCCACAAGCAGAACCAAAGTTTTCGATTTAATATGAAAATTACAATTAAAAATCATCGGATGATTACTTTTGCCCCACCTTGTATATTTGCTTGGAAATATTGTAAAAATAGAAATTTGTTACATTGTTTTTTTAACTTTACTATCTATCTACCAATAACATTCTATGATACGTCATTGATATCGACAAATATATATTCTTTAAGGGTTATTTACTGTTGAAATGTTAATATATTGTACCAATTATTTTTTTTTTTTTCTAGACCTCAACAAAATGTTTCTTCCACGTAGACTGAAGAAACTAGTAAACAATGTGTTGATGTGTGTGTATGTGTAATGATTTTTGGCGGGGAGCAGTGAAAGGGTGCGGGAAGCGGGAGGGGGAGGTCTAATTATAATTTTCCAAAACCACGGTATCATGAGTTCAAAGTTTGAGAGTTTTCCGTAAATAGCAGCCACTGCATATTACTCCTATTACCCCCGCTTTATGGCTCTATTATTGTTTTACTCTCAACAGAATAATGATGGATTTGCTTTTTATTTACAGTATTATTAAAACCAAGTTACAATTAATCCCGCAATATGAGAAATGTCAATCGTTTATTTGAAATAAAAAAAATTAATAAACCGCAATGAAATGCATATATATTCTGAGATGAGAATGAAAATGTTTGTCTTGACTAAGTTTTTAATTGGACTCATAATGTTCATTGACGATGCTTTCAATTTCATTGTACTTTATTTGCCTAGAAAAATAGATCTTACTCCTTCAACTGTCATCTTAATAATTTAGTTTAAGTAAAGCACCAATATATTATGAATACATTAATCTCAAAAGTAAAGCGGTTTATAGAGAAAAATAGGAAAATTTTCTTCTCTTAGGTATCGATAATTACATTTTAGTTTGTATTTCGTAAACTGAAAGCTCATACTTTTCGTTCAATAGCAGCGAAAATTAGATTATTTTTCAGTTACAAGTATGTTGTATGAAATACATTAAGTAACATGTGTAATAGATAAGATTTATAGAAATCATCGTTTGATATGAGAAGTATAAGCGCTCGCGAGTGTACATATGCGCTCAGCGCCGAGTTCAGGACGCAAGGGTCTCAGTTCGACATATTTCACGGTTATTTCTCCGCTTAGCTAGCGGCAAGGCTTAAGGTGACAGTAAATTCTTCTTAATACATTTGCCGTCAAAACGGCAAATAAGATAATTTATTTAGCAGTTATTCCTGAACCTCACCACGTACGGAGCTCCACATGAAGATATACCTGCTGGATAAGGCGAAGGGAGACAAGGGTAAAATAAAGAAATAAAGATAGATTGAGATAAACTTACATATTGCCCTTCTCGGGAGTGGGCAGGGTGGGTGTGACACGGCCGAGGGGCGGAATGAAAAAATCGTGTTCGGAATAACATCCCCGAACTTGTGAAAGATGCAAAGGAGCCTGGATGGGTAGGTATCGGTCGTAAATTTTTCCCATTGCCCACTAGACATTTACTTTTATTTTAAGTGGCTTTTTATGGTCCCGTCCCGTGCCAAATTCCCAACTTATGTAGAGCTCATGTTTTGTAAACGAGGTAACAACTTCTAGTGGATGATTACCGATGCTTACTGTTGCTAGTTGTTACAGTCGTTTATTATTTAGTAACTTGCCAATAGCAATTAACTGGATATTTTCGGGAAAATTTTTACCCTTTTTAACCGATGCAATATTGATAGTAGCCTTAGAGGAAACTCATCTATATATATAAAAATTGAATGTAAGTTTGTATATATGTTTGTCCTTTATAGATTCGTAAAACCGCTTATCCGATTGCAATAAGTTGTTCTCTAGAGGTTGTTTTATTCACTCCTGGAAGGTTCCCTGCATTATAAAACATCCATTTTATAATTTTTGTATTTGTGTATTTGAATATAATTTTGTGACAGTTCCGGGTGATTTTTTAGATGCGCCATGTAACCGATAGAACTGCAATAGCTATGTACATAAAGCTTATAAAAAATGTACGTCAAATAATGCTGTACAGCAAAAAGCGCTAATGTCGTTTTCATCACGTATACAATTTATTTTTATACACCTCGAACTTTCAATTACATTTTTAAATTTTTTACACCCCGATTCGGACTTTTTTCACAATAAATAAGTGCCGTGAATTGGTTTTGAGCTATCGAGTGCATTTTTTTTACCTCCGAAAAAATGTTTTTTTTGTTCAAGATTTCTGTGTTAGTTTCATCGTCAGTTTTTCTCTATGAGAAAAAAAATCGTTTTACAAGGGCTTCTCCTGATCGAGAATAACTCTGCAGAGCTCTGTTTTTTGCAATAAATAGAAAGAAGACAAAATTCCAAGTTCAAAGACACCTAAAAATCGTTTCTAGCTGGAAAAATAAAAAAAGTTATAACGATTTTTTAAAAACATTATTTTTTACTATGTAATATTTTAAGTTTAATCTGTTATAATTTTTATGGCTATGGAATAAAATCATTAACAGACAGTGAATTCGTAATAAAAAGTACCTACCTTATAATTCGTTTGGAGTTTTATATTATAGGTAGTCTACCTGGAAGTTTTTATTTTCTCCTTCGAGCTACAAGAATCTTTGTTTGAAATTTGGAGCATTTGCTACTACTACTCTCCCTTATCCGCACCCAATGGTGCATAGGGCACTGCATTGGTACATACACCAAGTGCAGTGTCTCTTGATCATTTTTTATTACGATGATCAGTCTTACGCTTCAGTCCCAGTCCAAGGTATCGCACATGAAATATTAATGTAAAAATAACATGTAAATAAATAATATTTCATCTTGACCCTCTACGGGAATCGAATCGGCGACCTCATACACGGTAGTAAAAAATGGGCTACCACTGTGCTACGAGGTGAACATATGGATCATATGGACTCGCACAATTCCCGAAAAATATATATTTCTATTTGTATAATGCCGAATGAGTTTTAATTTTTTTTTAAATTTAATAATTATCATCACCATTACTTCCTATTACAGAATTGCTTCCCATGCACAGCATATGGATTTTTTAAATTCCAAAATGGCGGGCGTACCTTTTTTTCGTAAAATAAAGTAGGGTATCGTTTTAAGGGTTTTTAAGGGTGCTGATTTCGAATTTAGAGTTTATTTTTAAAGCCAAGATGGCGGACGCAACGTTTTTTTTCATCAAATAAAGTTGGGTATCGTTTTAAGGTTTTTAAGGGTCCTGATTTCGAATTTAGCTTTTTATTTTTAAATCCAAGATGGCGGACGCAAACTTTTTTCATAAAATAAAGTTGGGTATCGTTTTAAGCGTTTTTAAGGGTCCTGATTTCGAATTTAGCTTTTATTTTTAAATCCAAGATGGCGGACAAAGCTTTTTTTTCATAGAAGGATGTTGGGTATCGTTTTTAAAGGTTTTTTGGGGGCCCTGATTTCGAATCTAGCATTTATTTTTTATTCCAAGATGGCGGTTGTCTCTTTTTTTCACAAAGTGAAGATGGGTATCGTTTTAATGGGTTCTTGGGGGCTCTGATTTCAAATTTAAAGTTTATTTTGATATCCAAGATGGCGGACGCACCTTTTTTTCATAAAATGAAGATGGGTATCGTTTTTAGGGCGTATGGGCGTCCTGATTTCGAATTAAGAGTTTGTTCGGAAATTCAAGATGACGGACACACATTTTTTTCATAAAATGAAGGTTTGCATCGTTTTTAGGGCGTATTCGCGTACTGATTTCAAATTTAAAGTTTATTTTGATATCCAAGATGGCGGACGCACCTTTTTTTTCATAAAATGAAGATGGGTATCGTTTTTAGACGATACGGGCGTCCTGATTTTGAATTAAGCGTTTATTTTTAAATCCAAGATGGCGGACGCACATCTTTTTCATAAAATAAAGATTGGTATCGTTTAAAGGGTTTTGGGTGACCTGTTTTCGAATATATAGAGTTTATATTTGAAATCCAACTTTGACGGACGCACCTTTTTTTCATCTAAGAGTAAATTCCATTCATGCGTCGGGACCTGCCACACACATTAAAAAAAAAAAAATGTCCCTGGGTGTCTTTTTCAAGGGTAATAGAAGTCCTCATATTAAATTTACGAGTCGGACAGCCAAGAAATTTAATTGTTTTATGCCAAAGACGGATAAACAAAAAAATATATTATAAATACCTACCATGAAGCACTTGAAAAATAAAGTCACCAAAATAAAATAAATGAACATTTAACACTATACCTTTATACATACGAGTATACACATTATACGAGTTATTCAATTTTCATAAATGCATTTATCATCAGAAAGAAAATACAAAGCATTCCTTTTATTACCAATTCCCAAAGAAACGAGATAAATCTTTCAAATTTCAATCGATATTTCTAGAATTACCTGTTTCTTCTGCGGCAGCAACGCGACGGGTATCAAGCTAGTCTTCTATAAAAATTCTCTTATGAGTTATTTTTAAAAATTATATTGTGTTGTACTTTACTTAAATAAAAACGTCTAGAATTTTTTTGAATGTATCGTTTTATTTATCAGCATTTTTCACTGAGTATTTTAAAGTCTTAAAAGATTAAATAAAAAAAACAATTTATTTGACTAATCCTGAACTCACGTCCAGAATGTTTATTCTACAGCAACTTGGTAGCTCTGGATGCCATCAAAATGAGGAAAAAGTTTCACGTGTTCCGAAACAGTTTTGGTTATATTAGCTGGTCTTGTTGCCCTAGAAGACAATAACACGTAAAGCAGTGAATATTTTTTATCACCCATTCAGTATGCATAGCACCCTTAACCTCGCTTGTTCCACTCTCATGTCTGACTCCTGACGGGAGGGTGGGGAGAGGAGAGTAGAGGGTAGAGAGGTAAGGGTAGGTACGGGGTAGGTACAGGGTAGGTACGGGGTGCCAGCGCATGAAACGGTGAAGCGGAGAGATAGAAAAACAGATAAAAAGGAAATGGTCTAAGATCTAGCCGGTAGATTGGGACCTTATGAAGACAACTTTTAACTTATACGCTGGAGGGTACGTTGCTGAAATTTTAATGCCTCATTTGGCCCGCGGAAGGACCCGGACTGACTATCTTGATGATAGGGACAAGCACTTTGTTTATTCGTAAAAAGGCTTATTCTAGGAAATCGCAATAACTCTACTCGGACTATTAACTTTCACAATCTACTCGTGTTACACAATCATTACGAGATTTAGTTTAGATTTGTATTTTTATTTTAGTGTTTATCTATTTTTTGGAAGTAATGTGTATGAAAGCGAATTATACAAATTTTAATGAGGATGATTGAAGCACGTTTTGTTTCGATTTTTTAAAATAAATAATGTCGCTCGTATGCATTTATTAGTTCGGTTTGTGTATTAAAAATAACAAAAAGACTCTTTTAAAAATTGCATTTTTACAACTAATGGTTTATTATTATTTGTTATTTAATTTTTCAATATTCTCCTTAAGTTTTTCCCAGTCAAGTAATATAAAATTTCTAGTAGTTTAAAAATAGTACCGAAATTATAAGTTCTTTTTCACAACTTATACTTATTTTTCAAATCAAACAAAATATATACAACACGCAGTGTTACTAGACAATAAGAAATTGGTACACTTTTATTTTGAACAAAAAAAACAAAGCTTTCAAGGGAAAAAATAGGAAATTTACAAAAAAAAATACCTGTCGAATAAGTTTACCCTTTTTACTCCTTACTCTAGTCGGGACCGAACCATGACGCGATGACGGTCGGTTTTATTGGGGGCGTTCCACAAAAGGTGGTCGTTTAATTCTATTATACATACTCACTTATCCTTCACTTGATCCTTTGTTTCAGTTATCTCCTCTCTTAAAACCATGCATAATAATATGCCATTGTCTTCTGCTCCCTTCAAATATTCTACCAAAAATAAAAACTGCTGAAAATATTTTTTGGAAGAAAATGGTAAATCGTCAGATATACGTATAACGCATAAATTATTTACGTATATTTATATATTTTATTCTTACCTTTTACCATCCATTTTTTATCCTATTAAGATTTATGTATTATTTCTATGTTTTTTTGAGTAAGTATAATGCATGTTAAATAAAGTACAGGTACCTAATGTTTTCAATCACATATTTAAACTTAGCTTAAATTTTTAATATTTATCTTTTTTTACTGTAACCTTTGAACTATTTCAATGTAACCGACTCTAAAATTAGTTTTAAATACATGATTAGATCGTTTTTAAACGGTTTTTAATGATCAAATTTAAAAAAAGAATCTTTATGTTTTTTGCTGATGAATGTCTGAATGTATCTTAATTTGAATATTTCAGTCGAAAGTAAATAATGAAAACATTCAGTTTTCGTGGATTTAATGACCATCGACCCTCATTAATCTCCTGGAGGATTAGTAACACTTAACAAAAACTTCCCGCCTAAGGAGCGCTGTTGGCGCCCAAAGAATACTTTTAAGTATAATAAATTATTTCAGTCCGTTAACATTATTGTGCCTATAAATAATTTCCATGGACTCGAATAAATAAGTAAGCAGAGGTTTTTGTAGGTAAAGAAAGCTGTTTATATTTCATTTTAATATTTACAAATGCACTTTTGCATCTTTAAAACTCTCAATTAATATAATATTTTTATGCAGCTAAAAATGTTGTTCAACTTACATTTAGTGTTGTCTTCGTTATACCTACCAACGAAATTGTATAAATTATGTGAAATTTACATAGAAACATGCTTCATTAAAAGTTATTGCAGTTAACATTAAAGCTATGTTTTTTTATCACATTTTAAATATCGACTAGATGCGTGTTTGCGTCGTCTTTTTTAAAAATATATTTTTTTTGTTTCAAAGAAGATAAATAAATTATTAAAAAAACAAGATGATACAAACATGAATGTGGTCGATATCTAAAAAGTGTGAAAAAATCATTGCTTTCATATCAAATTCCAGGGAGAAAATTAAGGAATACGTTTACATGGGAAAGCGACCACGAGTCATGTGGTGTGGTATGCTCTTAAGATTCAGATTATTAGAAACATTAAAAAAAAACTGTTACAATATTTATTTGACATAAATGCTTGTATTTAAGATTGTATTAGAAATGTTATAATACGCTTTTATGATTAGAAACTTTTATGTAAAAATCGTCATCAAAACTGTTTTTTTTAATAACGATGAATACAGTGTTTAAATCGAAGAGTAATTTTATTTATGTTCACCTGTCACAAAAGATTGACAAGTACCTACCTACGCACTATAAACCGTGTTTCAGATAAGAGGAATCCTGGCAAAAAAATTCATCTTGTAAAATGATATAATAACACTATTATTTTTACATATGCAATTCTTGAGAAAACATTTACAGAGCCGCACTAGGAGGGTGTCTCACCCCTTCTCTATTCTGATTTATGATGATAAACAGATCCCGTGTAATCCGCCCCAGTTGGAGAATTTTCTGCCGGATTTTCCCCTTTCGCCCTTCCTTGCAGAAAACTTCTAAAAAAAATGCTGATATTATCTCAGCCCCTCCAGTAAGCATGTGTTTTTTTATATCTCAGAATAATTATCGAATTTTGAACAAAGAGTGTTTAGTGTTTGTGCTATGAAAATATTTTTTATGAAGTGATAATGTTTGTAAAAACAAAAATAAGACTGTTCCATTAATAAAGAGAGGAAAATATTACTGTATGAATATTAATGGGTTTATCTTCTTCATCCGCTTAAATTCACTAAATAAAAAACTAAAAAAAAATGAGCTGAGATGATTTAGCAAATTGAAAAGTAAAAATAAGTGCGTTGTTACAATGTAGATTTCGTTTGTTTTTTTTTACCAAGCCATCATAATATGATATTTATTTATTTTGAAATTAATGGTGATCATATTTTTTAATCATATACCTACAAACTGTAGGATTTACAAAATATTTGGTAATTTTTTATTTGGAACATACAAGCGAGTATTAAAAAATACACACGTAAATAATATTATGTACCTATGCACTTAGCAATAATTATCTATTCTTACTGCCAAAAAGCCCGCTATTATTGCAATTTAATTTGGGTCTTGTGTCCTCCCCGGTGTATGCAAGGAACCCTAAAGACTCGTCCAGAAGTTACGGGAGGTTGGAAGGTCCGCAGTCCGCATATGTTACCGCTCACCGCGTGGCGCGTGGGTGGGGCCACTCGAGCGCACATGCTGAACTGGAGGAGATCGTGTTAGGGACAGATTCTGCAAATCTCGCGTAATATCGACCAAACTATACACTTTTGCTATCATTTTCTTTTAAATTGAAGTGAAATATATTTTAAAGGAAATGTTTCATTCAGTCACTTCAACACTTCTTATTAACGATTACCGGTGTAAAAATAATGTAAACCTACTTTAAATAATATCCCTGTAATTTATAAGAGAATTAATATTTATTAGAGAAAACATATTTATTTAGTTACAATAAATTGGCTATCATACATTATAATGTTTAGGTATTTAATAAAGGCAATCAAATTAACGTAAAAAATGTATAAGTATAGTCACAATAAACGAGAAAAAAAACATATTTCTGTAATTCAATCGTTTTAATAAAAGAAAATCTTTTATCGTCACATATTGATTTCATATTTTCTCTATCTACATACTATTGTGACCTTAATCTTAAACGGGGTATAAAATTATGTTTTATTATGCGAATAAAAAGTATGTTTTTATGGGAAATCGATATTAAATGGCCTAAAAAATCTGTTTGAAAATTTATTCAAAAATATTTATAATTAGACTATAAATGTTGTTGATTTGATGTAAAAACTTTATAATGTGAAAACCTGACGGTAATGTATTCTACTAAAACGAAAATTTGGGCAAATCGGATAAAAATACATAAACCCTAAAGTTCAATAAATCTCCAAAGTTTGCCCGCCAGATTATCAAATAAATGTATTAAAGCATCAGGTATTCAAAAAGGGATGAAACTTTGGCCCCGAATGTTGTCATGAATATAAATCAATTCCAAGTGGTCCTCCGGAATACTCCAGCGGAGTGGACGGATTTATCCTCCCCACTTATCAGACCTGAATTCGAGGAAACCACTTTGTCGCAATATAAAAGTATGATTTTACATAAACACAAAAAGTTTTCGAGAAGTCGAAGGGTAGTCTTTCAAGGCTTTCTCCAGTGGTCGTCGGGATTGTTTTTTGTGCTGGAAAATATGAAAAGTCCCCCCCACTTCGGGACCGCGAAGGATTAAGGAAGAGAATGACTTGCTCTCTGGACCGAAAGGACCTCACTTTATATTTTTCTAAACAAACCGTAATCCTGTTTAGATTTATCCTATTTTTCTTATATGAGTTTTGTAATATCACATTGAGATGAAATTTCCATCCTTCTAGCGCAGCTGTATGGTCTTAATATAATTTCATATTTCCATATCATTTTGTCTTTTTATTCAGTTTCACTCATTTAATAGGATAATACTTTATGTAGTAAAGCTATTTATTATTCAAATAGATACTAAAATAAAAAAAAAATGTACACCTACCTAAACAAACTCTCCCGGTGCTAAAAATATACTTACTATTAATATTATTATTATTGTCCTATTTAATCCGTCTCAAAATTCCAAAAAGCCCAATAGACATAAAAATTAACTCCAGGCTTGACAAAAATTTCCTTGCATTTCGAAAATCGAACTACCAACTTTCGTACAGAAAGTGTTTTCCTGGGTTATTATGCCGTGTTTGTGGGCTTTGTGTTGCCGACGTTTCGGAGCACATTGCAGTGTCCATCTTCAGGGCTGAATGTATGAGTGTAGTTTTTAGTGTGTTTAATTGTGAGGTACCGTGTCGCAGTCGGGCAATGTATGTGGTTAAGTGTGTGGAGTTTGTACCGTGGGCTTTGGAAGCACCGGGTACCATGAGGTTCGTAGTCGTAACCCATCGTCCCTGTTTATGTTATTAGGATGCTTGTATATTTCTATGGCTTCCTTTATTAAGCGGGCTTGATGATTTTTGGGCTGGCAGTCTGCCAAGAGCACAAGAGAAATTATGCCCTGTTTCTATGTAGTGCTCTGCAAGAGCTGATTTATCCGGGTAGCCCAACTTGCATGCACTCTTGTGCTCTTTTATTCTTGTCATTATGTTTCTGGCAGTCTGCCAAGAGCGCAAGAGAAATTATGCCCTGTTTCTATGTAGTGCTCTGCAAGAGCTGATTTATCCGGGTAGCCCAACTTGCATGCACTCTTGTGCTCTTTTATTCTTGTCATTATGTTTCTGGCAGTCTGCCAAGAGCACAAGAGTGCATGCAAGTTGGGCTACCCGGATAAATTAGCTCTTGCAGAGCACTACATAGAAACAGGGCATAATTTCTCATTTGAGCCAAATGTCCTTGGAAAGCCCAAAAATCATCAAGCCCGCTTAATAAAGGAAGCCATAGAAATATACAAGCATCCTAATAACATAAACAGGGACGATGGGTTACGACTACGAACCTCATGGTACCCGGTGCTTCCAAAGCCCACGGTACAAACTCCACACACTTAACCACATACATTGCCCGACTGCGACACGGTACAAATTCCTCACAATTAAACACACTAAAAACTACACTCATACATTCAGCCCTGAAGATGGACACTGCAGTGTGCTCCGAAACGTCGGCAACACAAAGCCCACAAACACGGCATAATAACCCAGGAAAACACTTTCTGTATTCTGAAGGCCGTGAAAACCTACGAACCTTGATTACCAACTTTCGTGTCTAGAATCCAGTGTCGCGCGTCATAATCATTACGCTACGGAGGCCATCAAAATTAGTTATCTTTCTCTTTGGCTTTCAATGTTTTTGTCCATAATTACTTTTTTTAACAATTTTATAACCTGCCTATAACTTGAAATCAAAACGCAATGTAAAAAAAAAAAGTAAATACGGATAAATTATGACTTCTCCTGCATACATGGAAAATATTATTAATGTACTCACGATTATCTTTGTTGGATTAACTGGCACTAATTTACGTTTTGATTCTTTTTAAATAAATTCCTCTAGCTAAACAACGACGGAATAAAAATATTTACTACATTACTGAAATAATAATCAATTAGTTTATCCTGACTTATAGTCTTAACAATCGATTGACAAAGACCACATCTTAAATAACAGCAAGGAGTTAAAACAACAAAACAACTTAACTTTGCAGATGTAAGTACAAAATAAATAAGTTTATTTGATGTATTAAACATATCAAAAGTTTTCCCATAAACCAACGATTGGTAAAGGAAGATTTAGAACATTTTGACAGCTCAATTTAGCCGTTCTGTGTGAAGACAGGATGTGAAAAGTGGGAACTAGGAACTAGGAACTGGGAAGAGTATCCTCTGGCGCCATTTTAATTCTTGATTTTCTCTCATGGTGGCAGTAATAGGAATTTACCACATATTGCACGGAGCACTGAACTCATTTTCTTTTGCAAAAAAATCAAATTGGATACATTGCTGCAGCTTCTTTGAATTGCTTAAAAACAAACTCGCAATAAACGAGAAAGAGCCAAAGCGTGAAATAAAAAGATCTTTTAGTTTATAATACGATTTCTTCAGTTGCAGCTCCAAAATTATGAAAAGTTATGTTGAATAAATGATAAAAAGTGACAAAATTATATTATGATGTTTCGGTTGAATTTAATTCAAACTTATTAGTTTCGTGTTTAGATTTACGTCAAATAACGTTTCTTAAAAAAAAGTTAAATTTGTTTATTTAAGGCTCCGCCGTGTCAGCCTTAGAAATTTAAGTGTTTTCAAAATGACATTTCGGATTTGTTGACAGCCACAAAGTTTCGAAAAAATAAACACATACTCGTATGTATGTATGTATGTATATTTGTTATCAAGCAAAAAAAGTTATGAATTTAATGGAAAAAAATAATGGGAAGTTCTCATCATTGGCATTTTTTAAAATTATCAGGTTAACTAAAGGTGGATAAGGAGCATATAAATTCTAGGGAATTAGTTTGCACAGCTTTTATTTTATTACTTTATTTTTTTTCCCTAAAAAAAAATTATCCTCATTTTGTGGATACATTTTGTGTAATCTGCCCACGTGGTCATATACTATAAGGAAAGGGCAAACCACTTAGTCTGTGATAAGACTGAGACTCAGTATAATTAAAAATTTTAAACATTTTGAATGCTTAAACAATTAAAAGCGTATTTTCAAAAGAAATAGACAAAAACTTTTTTTGTATTTTTGTAATAATATTTTTTCCGTAAAAGATATAATTTATCAATATAAAGGTTTATAGAACAAATTTCGGCACCAATTCATCATAACATTTTTTAACTTAGTCCAATATTTTTCCTGTAAAAAGCGCTATTACAGGGAATTCAGCGCTATTCATGGTCGCCGATGTCTCTGAACGTCTCAGTTCCCATATAAATCAGTCGGGAGCTTCATTTTACGAGAACATTAGGCGTGATGCTCTAACAATTTAATATTAATACGCCGAAGGATCCAGCATCCCTCGAGCTTTGTTCTCCTGTATCCAGATGACAAATTGTGGCACTCTTTTCTCTGCGAGCAAATAGGAGGAACAAATCGTCCCATTAGTGACGCTTCTCTACCACTGTTCTACTAGTACTTGTGCGGAGAATAATCTTGGTTCAGTTTCATTAAAAAATATACACCTGCGCTCAACAGGAAATTCCCCGTAATTCTGGCGTCCCGTTGTTCTCGAGGATTTAAGGCAAATCCTTTTCTAACTAATTGCGGGAAATCCTTTTAATGACTTACTAAAATTACCTCCTATGCTAATACAAATAGGCACATCATTTTATATTCATACACTATTCTGGGAATAAGCAAACGAAAAAAAATATTTTTGGTGTTTCTAAAAAGATTGTCAGTCATAAATGTTATTTTATCTGTGAATATCTTGTATTTATCTTATTATTTTAAAAGGAGGATAGCGACTTTTAGAGCAGCATATAAAAAGACTGTCTACTGCTTTGTAGTAGTAGTAGTCTGCAGATCTATCTATACCTGAGATCGATGTAAATATATTTGAATACTATTAATACTAGTTTATATCTTCCGCACCTAGTGGTGTATAGGACACTGTGCTGGTCCACCAAAATACAGTGACAGTGTACACTTTTATAAACAATAAGTATATTACTACTCTAGAAAATGAAATTGATTTATATCGAATGTATTGAATAATCCTTAATATTTATGTTATAGTTATTACGTGACAGATAAATAACTGAAAATATTTTGATATATTAGGTCCTTACATATGAAATTGGCGTTTTGTATGGGAGGAACATAAAGTTGATTTTTTTTAAATATATTTATTTAATCAAAGTATGTACCATTGCTATCTATGCACTTTTGCCATCTCATAGGTAGTTCATCGATCCCTTTACTAAAATAACCATTCGGACGGGAATCAATAAAATCTTTGAAGTCGGTTTGGACTGCCCCGTCGGTCGGAGTTAATTTTTTTCCCTTGCAAGAAGTTATCCAAATTTCGAAAAAAATAGTAATATGTTGGGGCAAGGTCCGGAGAGTACGGTAAATGTCTTAAACATTCCAATTGAAGCTCTTCTAATTTGTAATATTATATTTTAAAAAAATCAACTTTATGTTCCTCCCATACAAAACGCCAATTTCATATGTAAGGACCTAATTCAAGCTTTTTCACCTTCCCAATTTGCTTCAAGTGGATTAAAACAGTTTTATCACTAACACCGCAGCCTGCAGCTAACTCGGACGTGGTTTGCGATGGATCCGCTTCCACAATAGCCTTCAATTCTTCATTATCAACTTTGGTCTCCGGCCGTCCACGGGGCTTGTTCTGCAGGTCGAAATTTCTAGAACGAAAACGTTGGAACCAAAAACGCACTGTGTTTTCTTTTGCGGCACCATCGCCATACATATCAATAATTCTTCGAGCCGTTTCTGCAGCACTGGTGCCACGGTGGAACTCGTACTCGTAAATAACGCGATATTTCAAGTTTTCCATTTTGTAAACTGAATGACGTAAAGAAAAAAACAATTGAGGAAAAAAAAAAGAATTATAATTTTCGAAACACAAATACTTGAGTAAATATCTGATAAATTTGAATTTGGAATTCCTAACCAAAGAGAAGATATTTGAGATCAAAGTTGCCAGTACGGCAAAACGCCAATTTCATATGTAAGGACCTAATATATAAGTACATCTTCTGTTTTTGCTACTAAAATTATTATTACGAGAAAACCTGTAATTAAATTCCTTAATATGATTTACATTTATATTTTAACAGAAGACAATAACACATATTGTCTTCTGTTTGCGTTCCTTTTTTTAAAAATTTGCTACCGATATTTTTCTTTATTGAACCAATTGAACAGATTTCCTTAATGTTAACCACACATGTAAAATTGATATGGCGTATAAATTCCCTCTCCAATAAAGCTTCTTAGCATCTATAAAGGACTCACGTCAAAGGTTACTTTATGGCACTTTTTGTCTGCGGGTCCCGAAATCGCCTATTGATGCAGGAATTTAGCATAATCCTCGGTCCTGGAGCAGGCAATAAGTCGTCACGTGGTCCCCATTAGGGCCGACTGAGAGCCCCCATTAGGGCCGTGGGAGGGCCGACTGAGAGCCCCCATTAGGGCCGTGGGAGGGCCGGCCGAGAGCTCCCATTCGAGCTGCCCGAGTGCCCCATTACGCCCGCGCCTTGATGGCTTCCTGATGTCCCGTGATGTCCTTATGATGTCTCGCAGGCTGTCGAGGAATAAAAAAAAAAACACGTCATATTGTATGGGAGGGAACCTACAACATGTCAGACGTAATTTGTTGTGTCGAATATGTTCAAGACGGTGACGATGTAATAAATCATTGTTTTTGGAATCTGTTGTAAAATTTATGTTGCTTCAAGTAATGCAGTGTTTGAATCGTCTATTATAGAAGTGAAAAACTTATTAAAGAAAAATATATATAATAATTTCTCTTGACATCATTTGCAAAAACATGACTACGCGCATTATGGCATGTTTGTACAAAAATGATCAACATAAAAAATGCTTGGGTTCGTCAAAATTTTCATCAATTTTGCAACCATAATAATGTAGTTAATAAATTCGACTATCCATAAAATTATAAAAAAAAACTTTAAAAAGAGGTATAAAGGTTTTTATAATAATAGAAAGTTTATTTTTTCCAATGTAATAAAATTATTAGGAAATGATGAAAAACATTATACCGTCACGTGAATGAATTAAAAATAATTGCTAGATATATATATATATAATTAGATAAAGAATTGTAGCAACAAATTTCATGCATTTGACTGTTAAATAAAGTAACGTACCACAGGAAGGGGTCATAAAGGCTTTAGAAAATTAAGCAAGAAAGCTATAAATTGCAGTTATAAAAGTGTCTTTTGTTTTAATAAGAGCAGCGCCGGGACAGACCTCTGAATAGCCATTCTATACAGTTCTCCGCTGGTGCTTCACTATTTATTACCTTTTTTGTCCACAATCGGGGAAACTGGGGCTCAGTGTCACCATAGAATAACTTCGGAAAATTACAAAAACGCATATAAATACAATATCTTACAATTTATATCTCAATAGAAACGAGAAGTTTAGAAGGGAATATGGACAGCGATAACTAATAAAATACTAATGCTATAATAAATATTTATGTAATATATTAGCTGTAAGAATTTTTTTTTTTTATAGCTAAATAAGATGTACAAACAAACAAACAAACAAACCTACTGAGCATCCTACCTTCATGTAATAAATAGATCAAGATTCACTGCACATGCAGTACCAACGCAGTGCTCTATGCACCATTAGGTGCAGATAAGGGAAAGTGGTAGTAGTATGGATGCCTAGGCGTTTACAGGTCATAATATTATGTTCTGTCATTGCCCGGTTAAGGTGGTTCAGCCAACGATAGGTCAAAAGTAGCGTGGCTGCCTCCGTAGCGTAATGGCTAAGACGCTAGACGATACGGAGGTTCCGGGTTCGATTCCCGGTGAGAACACAAAAATTTAAAAAATATATTTTTCTCAAGTCTGGGTGTTTGTGACGTTGTTCCCCTCTGTAATTGGGCTTCCTGGCCTGTAAAGGTGGTTAAATATATTTTTTAAAGAATATAAAAAAGGATATATTATATACAGCAAATAATATATAATATTGCAGACGCCTAAATATCCACCCATAATCGTTTCCGAAATTCTCGTCTCCATTAAGATAAATGCACTTCTTGTCCTTAAATGATTTTTTTTTTTTTAAATATTTATTTTATATTTTAACATATTAATTTCACAAAAGCTTATGACTTTAGTTATTATACAATATTAACCTAGCGCTATACCTCACCAATAAAAAAGACAAGCTCTTGTTCTTGGTGAGGGATTATTATAATTAAAAGCAAACTCGTCAAAAATCCCGTTTTTGTTTAAACAACATACTTGTATGTAAATATGATAGGCTTTCGTGCATTTCTACATATTTGTTTATTGTAGATACGCCTGGAAGACCGTCGATGACAATCCTACGGATGTACTCGGCGGAGCTGATGGATGCGGGCGCCGGCCGCTCCGCCCGGGTGAACAGAGCCGAATGTATCCCCAATGACTCGTGGGGTAAGGGAATGGTAGCCAGAGCGGATAGTGTAAGTATGGCGTGACATTTAAAATTTGTAAGGCGTCTCATCGATATCTTACACGTGGGAGGAGGCGAGGGAGCTGGCTGATGATAAGGTCTCCTGGAGGGATCTAGTGATGTCCACATGCTCCACATAGGAGCGAACGCGGTGAAAGAAGAAGGAGAAGAGAGATACAGGCCAAGAGAGCCTGTTAATGAGGTAATAACATAAAAAACACCCAGGTTTGATCAAATATCTTTTGACAACAACATTTTGAACGAATACAAATTACTGGATTATAAACGAATTTGGGTTATCTAGGCGTTGACAGGGCTTATGACCTGTCATTGGCTGGGTTAAGTGGCCACTTGATGTATTACAACATTCTCCATTCCGCCCATCATCTGACAACCATGTATGACAAATTTTTGAAACTTGTATATATGTTGAGTTTGCACAGAAGAATCCACATGCGAGTTGTGTTTTCGACAGATTAATGACAGGTCATAAGCCCTGTAAACGCCTAGATAGGCGGCCTCCGTAGCGGAATGGCTAAGACGCTGGACTCACGATACGGAGGTTCCGGGTTCGATTCCCGGTGAGAACACAAAAAATAAAAAGAGATTTTTCTCAAGCCTGGGTGTTTGTGGCGTTATTCCCCTCTGTAATTGGGCCTTCTGGCCTGTTGAGGTGGTTAAAAAAAAAAAAAAAAAAATAAAAAATAAAAATAAAAATAAAAAATAACCCACATTCGTTTCCAGAGTTTCACTGTCTCTGTTGAGATATCAATAATATCAAATATCTTTTGTTTTCTGCGTTTTTGGCGTGGCTGGGGATCAAACCCGGAATATCCCTATCGTCGGTCCAACGTTTTAGCCATTAAAGTATGGAGGCCACCATTTATTTCATTGTATTTCATTAAGATTACAAGTCATTCATATCTTTTAGCAATGGTTACAAATTATACAGCAATATGACATGTATTTATTGACGACTTGTTGACGATGGACGATTTTTGTTAAACAAATATTAAAATAGCAGCCAATGTTTTTATACACAACAAATATTTCTGGAAAACTTCAATTTGAGTGGAGCTACTGTTCCCAATATCCCCATTTCATAAATAGACCGGCACAGTGGCTGTTGGCACCGAACCAGGAGCAATTCAAGGCACTTCATTTTTCGATTCCCATCATTTTTTCACTCCCATTTTATGGCTGACCAGAGAGGAAACGTCATGGTATTTCAAAGTCAATTGGCAGCGGAAATTTTCATCTCTTTGAATTACACTATTATTTAAAATCACACTTTAATGATGATTTTTGTGAAAGCATATATTGCTATTTTTTTTATCGATGTCCCTATGGACAGATAGATAGATATGGACAGCAACACAAACAGCTGTCTCAAAGTTACACGATTAGTTGCAAGATTATAACAAACTATGGCATTCACGTTTGCTATTTTTTTTTAAATTAGGTATGGAAAATTTATGTAAAAGAGCTTTGTTTTATTTTTGTTAGCAATGTGAAAACACTAAGGTTATATTCTGAAATAAAATTCAGCGAAGAATAAAACATTGTCCTATTTATTATAAAATGAATTCAAAATGATTAACTAACATTTTTAGTATTTTTTTTGGTACAATGTTTTTTTCATCATAAATGTACATATCTAGACAGAAAAAATTTAAAACATTATTTATTGCCATAAAAACCAAACTTTACAGACATGTTATGAGCTATAGGATAAATTTTTTTATTTTTATAATGACAAATAATAAAAATACTTCAAGTATAAGTCTGATGATAGAAGAATTTTTGTATCCTTGCTAGAAAAGGACCACAAATAGATGGTACGGAATTTGTCCAATCGAGAAAAACTACGCCATGAAATGTTATGGCATATGGCGTGTGATCTTAGTCCCCACTGGACAGGGTCAGCTCTCGGCCCTGGGGGCGCTCGGGCCCCGCCCGCGAGCAATATCGGGGCCCCCACTCCAAACATTCCACTGCCATGCTGTTATAATAAACTGCTGTAATACCCATTCTTCAGATATTGGATAACAAACCGAGCAGTTATGTGTTCGATCCACATTTTTTTCTTAATATGTGCCGTCAATACGTGGCTCACAACCGAGTAACAATAATCCTAGCTGAAAATTCAAAAAAATTACGTTATTCTATCTTCGACGAATTGCAGATTATTTTATCGTAAAATTGCGGACAAAAAAAACAAATAAATCTCTGATTGATAATTCAATAATAATTATGTTTGAAGCAAGTGCCAATTTAATCAATATACAAAACTTATTTAAACATGTTGTATAAAACATACGAAATGTATTGAAGACGCAGTAAACTTAAATACATATACAATATTTATTAAAAATTTTACGCCAAAAAACTTGCATCACACGTGACCTTTTTAGTAATTTTTGGGGATTATTAAATAAAAAACCAGAAAAACGGAACATTTACACTCATATATACTCGCATGACAATGACAATCAACAAGACATAAACGAAGGCAAAACTATGCTTTAGCAATGAGATCACTTACCTCCTTTTAGGCAAATGTATAGATCCTGAAAAATACATATTCAAATATTTTTTACTATCAGGCCTTTGTCTTTATGCAAAATATGTGAGTTTATTCTACCTCCGAATTATTATTATTACAGTACAACCTCCATGACTGTTGACTAAAAATACACGCTTAACGTTATTTTTACAGACTATTGTAGAAAATAAAAATGCGTACTCAAAAGAATATAAACATTTCATACTAATTGAAAATAAATATGTAATATTAAATTTTAAACTTTTATTGTAAGCTCCGAATACACTTAATTTGTTTCAGAGTTTTATTCATTGTTTGTACTTAGGATCTTGTAACGTCTGTACAATATTAAAACGAACTTCTTTTAACTTGGACACCCCTGATTCAATGAATATTTTTCCGCGTGTACAGAACACAGAACATAGGGTGACCAAATGATTTTTCTTCTATGTGGAGTGAAAAGCTGACCCCTTAATAGGCAGTATTATTCCCTTTCCCTCCCCCATCCAACCCCGTGGGACCTATAAAAAGAAAACGTGTACCTACCCTCAGTACACAGCCTCCTTACTAACCATAGACTGGCGGCATTTTACAATTGGATTTCGCAAGTCAGTAAATTTTTTAAAGGAAAACCCCGATTTAAAAATATCCACGGCAATATAAAATATTTTTTTTTTAAAAATGTATTATTTCAAATAGTGTATTTGTTTTTTTTATTGTTTCTAAGCACATACATTTATTAAGATATAAATTTTAGTTCATTATTATTATTAGAATTTCGATTATATCCTTCAAATAAAAAGCTTAAAATTCTAGGACATAGAACATTGAGTAGTCCTTGGCATTATACCCGTTTATAAATTATGGGTCTTACGAAAAATTAACTTGATTTAAAAATCCAATTTTAATTTTTCACAAATACTAAAGTTAAGTTTAATAGGTAACAAAAGTATAAACAGATTTAAAACAAAATAAACATTGGAACCAAAAGAAATAATGAAGCAATTCCAGGAAAGTAGGATATGAGGTAGGAAGCAAAAGAAAGTTTCTAGGACGGAGTGGTGAGGCGTTCTATCCTCTAAGCTAACCCTTTCGGGAAAACGGCTTGAGAGTTAGTTAGACTCTACATACTTAACTTTTGGCAACTCCCGTGCGTCTTCCTAAGACACAGTGTTGACATCGGATTGCTTAGCTTGCCGTCAGTTTGTGGATCCCATATGCTCCACATAAGGAGCGGATATGGAATGAACGCATGAAAGTGAATGACTTGTAAAAAACTAAATAGTATAAAATTTACTCTATTAAAGTATAAATGTCATTTTAGCGACAGAAATAAATTAACAAACAAAGAAATAGTAACTACAAAATAATGTCAAAATACTGCAGTTATTTTTCAACATTTACATACAGTATCACGCCCTTTAACGTGTAAAAAACCATGTTGATTTATGTACCTACCCATTTGTTATTTTTTAGATTTTCCTTCAAATAAAATAACGCAAGTAGTAATTTTGAATTTCGATAAAAGTAAGAGATATAAATGTTGTGAATATTGCCCATCAATCATTAATTAATAACACCCTTAACCTAGTCAAGTTTCGATGATTAATTTTCTATTTAAATCAGAATTCCGACTAAAAGTGGGAGAGTTAGTATATCCGTTTGGAGAAGGCAATTTTCGTACTTTAATGGGTGGAGG
Organism: Micrasema minimum; assembly: GCA_022494985.1. Taxonomy (NCBI): domain Eukaryota; kingdom Metazoa; phylum Arthropoda; class Insecta; order Trichoptera; family Brachycentridae; genus Micrasema; species Micrasema minimum. Next base: position 69,706 of record JAGVSP010001964.1, read on the forward strand.
TGTTTAGTAACATTGAAATATTAATTGATGTTTTCAGAATACAAACAGAGATGCCCAAAATAAATTTATTCACCTTGAATAATTTTACGCATAAATTCTCCTATTTAGAAATTATGATAACAACATGGGAAATGATGGAAATTCGTTTATTTTTTGTTGTTTGATTGTTCAAGCAATATCTTTACGTACTGAAAATAAAGTACTAAAATAATTTATTCATTTACTTAAAGCTTAACGAAGAAATTAATTAAAATTATTAATAATCACTCCTGTTATATTATTACAATGTTCTAGTACATACATACATACGAAGGCGAGCCTAATGCTGTATGTTTAGTTAGTTGAAAACCTTTTTAATTTTTTAAAGTTAAAACACGTGTAATATCGTGGATTTTTAGTAAAAAAATCTTGATTTTTATATCTCTACAGAGATGAAGTGGGTTTTTTTTCCAATTCGGGAATACGGATATGCGAGCGTTTACAGGCTCTCATGACCTGTCATCGGCTGGGTTAAGTGGCCACTTCTATAACATTCCACATTCCGCTTTTTAGCGAATATGTAGAGATATAAAAATAAAAAATACACCTCCTCCCGTCATGGGAAAAATCTAGATTTGTGTACAAGTATTTGAACACACTCAAAATGTAAAAAAATCTAGGTTTAAAATCTTCAATCCAACAATTCTAAAACTTGCTTATTATTTTCTAGCACAGTTCTATCCGAAATATGAAAGTAGTTTCAACCCACGGATAATGCTTTTCTGGGTTATTATGCCGTGGAGCACATTGCAGTTCACCTTCTGAGCAGATGGATAGTGCAGTGTACTCCGAAACGTCGGTGTCGGCCATACAAATACTACTACTACCACTACTTTCCCTTATCCGCACCCAATGGTGCATAGGGCACTGCATCGGTACACCAAGTGCTGTGATTCTTGATCATATGAAGGTAAGATAATCAGTCGTACGCTTCAGTACCAGTCCAAGGTATCACACATGAAATATTCATATGAAAATCACATGTAAATAAATATTTCATGTTGAACCTCTACGGGAATCGAACCCGCGACCTCATGTACGGTAGCCAAATACGCTACCACTATGCTACGAGGCCAACAAAAACACGGCATAATAATCAAGAAAAGCATTACCTGTATTCTGAAAGCCCTGGCCGTGTTAATGTACAAACTTTGCTTGGCTTTAACAATCAATCTTTAAATGCTTCACAATTTGATGAGCAAATAAATAGGGAATTTCTTAAATATGTGTTTTAATTTGTTTTTTGTCCGCATCGTAGCATAGTGGTAGCGCATTTGGCTACCGCGCATGAGGTCGCGGGCACGATTCCCGTAGGGGCTCAACACGAAATATTTATTTACATGTGATTCTCATATTAATATTTCATGTGTGCACAATAAGGTGTGGATAAGGGTAAAAAGTAGTAGTTTTAATTTAATGTTGGTAAATTTTAAAAGATAATCAGTCTTACCCGCCTCCGCCCGTGGTACAGGGGTAGTGCGTTTGGCTACCATAATCAAGATACAGTGCCCCATGCACCATTAGGTGATAACGGAAAGTATTAGTAGTGTATATGTATTTTTTTTCTGTATTGTTAATTGATAATTTTGAGAGAACTTTACATTATGGTCAAATGAGTATCAAGAGGTCTACAGAAAAAAATACTTACATTTCATTCCCTAAACGTAGACTTTATGCAAGTTTTACGTTATTTTGTAGGTACGCTTACATGATATTTAACACAAAAGTATATAAGGGTGAAGAATGGTGTACAATTTTTTCATCAAATTAGACAGCTATTTTTGAATAAGAATATTAATTTACGTATCATTGTTTTTAAAACTAATTTTCTATTTGGGTTTTTAATTTGTTCGGTACAAAAATCAAATGATATTGCCTCGGTCAAGATAATGACTTGAATAATATCACAGATTACAAGTGGTTAAAGTAATAATAGTACAATCAAAGTGTAGTTAAGGGTTTCACAGCTAAAGGGAAGACAGAGAGTGTTTCAGTGATTACTAAACGATGAGATAATAGCCCGATACTGCCCCCCGTCCGCAAGCCGACCCTGCCACCCCCTGCCACCCCCTGCCACCCCCCTGCCACCCCCCCCTGCCACCCCCTGCCACCCCCTGCCACCCTCCTCGCCGCGCGCCGCTGTCACCGGGGTCAGGCTCGATGGTCCTGACCGAAATTTATCATCCCCACAATGGCCTAAACATTTTATCTATTTTATTTTTCCTGGTAGCTTTAGTGTTTATAAAGGGAATCCTCCCAAGGATGCGGCCCTTTGTGCCGCTGTATTAATATTGTCCGTTGAATTATTCTCGCGGATTTGGTGTATCGTTTCATTCTTCGGACATAATGGGCGATTCTTCTGTTGCTAGCAGGTCGGGAAGTTGGCTATTATGAGAAATTCCTTTGAGAGTAATGCGATATTGGAGTTCTAGTATCGTGAATACAAGGATATCGGAGTATTTATAAGATTTCTCCGTCTTCCGCTCAGTGGAAAACTTCAACATTTTATTATTGTGTTATGTACCTATCTATCCTACAAATATTTTGAAAACTATCATATTATTTTCTTCCATTTTATTATATGTCCATATTTATCATTATTTATAAGTATTGCTTATTTAAAACAAGTATTATCCAGGGTGTAACAAAACTCGATGTACAAGCGGGAAACTGGTGAATCTACATCGTATTTGGAGACGATTGAGTAATATTACTTTTTATTCTGAGCTTGAAAATTTTTTATTTATTCTTCTCACAAAAGTTTTTATAAGTATGGCAGATCAAGTAAAATTGCTCAAATTCTGATTAAAACGCGTTAGTTATTTTGTTTTCTTTGTGGATAATACTAATTTGACTAAATACATGATATTTAAAAAAAAATTGCAAAAAAAAAAAAAAAACGAAAAAAAATCAACTTCGTACTCAATTTTCTCGAAAACTAAGGGTGAAATAAAAAAATTATATTCTACAAAATCGACTCCAAATAGTATGAAGATTCACTGGTTTTCCTCTTGTACGTCGAGTTTTGTTACACCCTGTATAATCGGGTAAAAAGTTTTTTATCAATCTAAATTGTTTCGAAATATTGCTTTTGGCATAAAATTTTTCATGGTGAGCATACTTTAAAGTTTGTGTTTAGGTATTGTAAAAATAAATAAACATCAAAAGATTGAATATGAATTATAATTTCCACGAGTACACGATTTGCGCCGTTCATGTTTCGCCAAAACATAAATGTTGTTAGTTGTTATTAAGAACTTCCCTAACACAATACAAATTGTCAAATAAAAAGCTAAGTAAGTCGTGCCTCGACCTTCACCGTAAACTTGATCGCTTGTGCCGGCTGACGGAGAAAATTTCAAACAAAAGTTGTTTTGTTTCGCCCAAGTTTATTTGACGTTCGATTATATACGTGACACCATTCAGCCTTCTTAACGAGACCTACTCAAATCCGCTTCTCCTTATTGTCATATGAATTATAATCCGAGGGTTTGTTTTGAGGGTTTTGGGAGAAATTTGAGGGGTTTCTGAGGAATTTCAAGGGAAGTGTAACGTCGCGTGACGTTAGAACATTAGCCGCACCTGTAATACTGTCATGAGGAACTGAAATAACATTTCCTTCCTCGAGCTGGACGTCTTGGAGAAATACCTTTTAGAAGGTAGACGCTACAATTTACATTTTTATTTTCTCGAGGCATATTTTAACAGCGATCTAATTTGCTAATCATTGTGTTTGTAAAGCGAGGTTTTTAGAAAACACTTAAAATAGAAAATATCTATCTTGATTTTCCTTTTTACCTAAAATCAACAGTAAAAAGAGAACATTTCATCGTGCTTGTGTTTGTCCGCCACGTAGCGTTTGACTACCGTGCATGAGGTCGCGAGTTCGTTTTCCGTAGAGGGTCAACATGAAATATTTATTTACATGTGATTTTCATATTAATATTTCATGTGTGATATCTTGGACTGGTGCTGCTGAAGCTTAAGACTGATCATCCTACATTCATAAAATGATCAAGATACACTGCATTTGATGTACCAATGCAGTGTCCTATGCACCATTGGTTGCGGATAAGGGAAAGTAGTAGTAGTAGTAGTGTGTTTAGTAAATAAATAAAAAACAGAGAACCAAAAAATTATTTCTGCATGACAAATTATTATTGTAAAACGTACACAAGTAAAAACTTGTGTTCGTTAGTTACTAGTTTTACAATTATGAAGTTAATGTATGTTATACATTTCTCGATACATCTTTGGACTTAGGTCCAGTCTAAGGAAAAGTTTAGCATCTCCGAGTATCTTTGTACGTGCACTTTAAGTAAATTACTTTGCTAAAGAAGACATAGAGACGCCCACACATTTCTGTAAATACTCCAAGTCTGGCTTTTAGATTGATTGGGATGATACGCTTTTTATGCTCGGATGCAGGTCTCTGGCGGAGTAAGGGGTTCCCGTGAAAGGGTACAATAATGTGATGCTGTGTTCTGATTGTGAAATCCCCTTTGAAGAAAAGATTTCAATGTTCTCATTGTCCATAGTAACGTAACGACGTGTCAGGCAGTAAAGTCAAGGAATTGTCTAAATATCCTTATTTAAGTAATATTTGGGTTTTATTTGGCAATCATTCGTGATTTATTATTAAAAATAAATATTAAAAGCTGCATAACTCACAAGTCTTTAATACAAATGAAAAATCTACGATTCTAAAAAAAAGTGATTTTAATTTTTTTAGGGGTGAGATACAAACAAATTTAAAATACGTATTTCAAAATTTTATAACCAATACTTGTACGTATATTTTTAATGATTAAAGTTTATTTTAAATTAACATAATACAAAATATTACTTCCTTTGGTTTCACATATCCTAAAAATCTAAAAATGATTCGTGTTTGTCTATATATAATAATAATCTTCCTTATGTAATGAATTTAATTAAATTAACTATACGTATTTTTAACATACTTTAAAATATCTGTTTGATGTTAAGCGTGTTAATTTGCCTTTTAACCTTCCCGAAGCATTAAAGGCAGAAACAAAGCTTTCTAATATAAATTTAAAGTAAAATTTACTTCACATCTACTGATGTTTCTGAAATTCCCATTTCTAATCCCACTTCACATTGCTACAGATGGAGTATCGTAGTAATTCCACTCCAGACTTGAAGCTGTGAAGTATTCTAATCTCTGGCAGACAGGTCATGAGACGGTGGAGCTGGTGCCAACAAGGAGCGTGCGAGGATCCACCTCCTGATAAATTATCCTTGCACTGCCTTCCGTAAGGCGCACGTCAGGGGAAAGTTTTATTGCTCGCGGCGTGTGAACAAATTTGTTTTGTGTGATTACCCGCTTGAATTTTTCACACCTTACAAAGCTGCAGAGAATGAAATTGAGCTTTAAATCTTAAAGCTTATAATAAATGCTCACGATACAGCCTTGACGCTTCCAACGAAAGCATCAAAATAAAGCTTTACAGATTCTAACAAAAACCTTTAAGTTTATTTTAAAAGCCTTAAAGCTTTTAATCAAAGTTCATGATACTGCCTTAAATCTTCCAACCAGGGCCTAACGGCTTTTAATTAAAGCTCATTATACAGCCTTAAAGCTTATTTTAAAAGCTTTGAAGCTTTTAATAAAAGCCTAAAATAAATTCTTAAAGCTAACAATAAAAGCTCACGACACAGCCCTTAAGCTTATAATAAAGGCGCATGTTACAGTCTTAAAGCTGATGATAAGCGCTCATGATACAGCCTTAAAGCGTATAATAAAAACGCATGATATAGCCCAAAAGCTTAAAATAAAAGCCTTTAAGCTTATTAGCATTTTTTAAAAATCTAGTAAAATTTAAGCTGCATTTTAAAAAATCAATATTTTAAAGGTTTTCGTAAAATACCCCACCTTCAGCATTTGTAAATTAATGTTGTTACTTTACATCAATAATTTATTTGAATAAATAAAAAATAATGAATACTACTATTCTTACTTTCTCTTATCTGGTCCTAATGCAAAGGATCCCCAAGAGCAGAGAATTTTAAATAAAAAATACTTTTGAATAATAAAATAGTACCACTCTAACATGTTTTTCAAAAATGTTTTTCAACAGTAATTAACTAACCATCCCGCCATTTCTCCGAAGGAGTAGGCAGAGAAAATAGAACGCCACAACACTCTGTCCTCACCTACTTCCCTTGCTTCCTCCACATTTATACATCTTCTCATGCACGCACGTCGATTATTCCGACTTAACACGGCCACTTTCAAGTATTTGTTGTACTTGATCATGCCATGTCTTCCTCGGTCTTCCTCGACTTCTACAACCAGACACGCTCGCATCGTATTTTTTTTAGCCGTTCGTTCATCGTTCATTCGCTCCACGTGACCAAACCATCGTAAAAGACCTTTCTCAATTTTGTCGATACTTATTTTTAACACTACGTTAAATATTATCAAAACGTTTCCCATCTTACAGTGTTTATACCCCATCCCTGGCAAATGTCGCATCCGCCCTTGAAATTACCTGTCAAATTTATTACTTGTACATGCAACTCGGACAGTCGGAGACGAGCTATAGCAGAACCTTCTGGATCTCTGGAATTGAAAAAAAAAGGGGGTGTTTGTACGTGAGGCTTGTAAATACACTTATGACAGGATATTTTAAGTTTTTTTTTTTGTGTTAAGGTAACCAAAGTCCTTTTATTTGATTGACCGGATAGCAACGGTCTTAAACTCAATCCTTCCCTGTGTTTTTAACCTGTTTTTCTTTTTTAAATTTCATTTAAATAAAAAATTCAGACTTCTCAATTTGACAATAATCATTCTCAACAGTCTTTTAAATGAATAGTAACAATCTACGGCAATAGTAGCAATCTCTATGGCAATTTTGTAATTTTTTCTCATTACAATAAAGTATACAAGTTTTCTAAAAAATGTTTGAAATAATAATGGTTTAAATGATATGTTTTTTCGTGAATAATTCTGAACTCAGTTTATCTTGATTTTCGCTCGCTTGAGATAAGTTAAATCCTTTCTGAGTACCTTGGCACCGCAAAGGCAAGAACTTAAAGTTCTAGGAATTGACCATCTCGAAGTGAGCTGCATACAGTTACAGGGGAAAGTGTTTAGGGGCAATGTCGGGATAAGTGCGAAAACTTGTCTCCGAAGTCCGACTCCCGCGTCCTCCTGTTCTCTTTATTCTTCTCTTTCCTTTATCCTCTTACCACAGGAGGTTGAGCACAATATTTTAAAAGATAAAAGATTTTTAGACAATTTATATCTCAACAAAGATGTAAAGTTTGGAAGGGCAGGATATCTTGGCGTTTACAGGACTTATAGCCTGTGACTGGGTAGAGTAGCCACTTGATGTATTGCAAGATTCCATATTCCACCTAATATTTTATATCAATAAAGCCAATTATCAGAATTTGCATATAAATAGTAAAATGGCGCTTTGTTTTACATGTAAATAAATACAAATACTCTCCGTCATCCATTGAATTATGATTCAAGTCTATGAACGCAATGAAAATGTTGTTCATAAAGAAAAAAACGCCTGAAGATGTATTGTCTCTTCATTTCTATCTGCTTTTGTACCTTTGCGTATTTTTTTTTACTAATGACGCATAAGGCACTGTCACTAAGTCCTTTGAATTTCGATAATTTGTTACACATTGGCAAGATCATCAGTCTTGCGCATCATCGCCAGTCCAAGGTATCACATATAACCTAATTTTATGTGCAAAATTCAATTGAAATACTATATTTCATATTGACCCTGTTGGAAGTCGAACTTTTAACCTCATGCATGCATTTTGGCTCAACGCGTTATCCACTACACTGCAAGGCGGACGTTAAAGCAAGTTTTTAATAATGTGAAAAATATACTTTTATTACAAAATTTTTAGTGATTAAAATACTTGGACACAAATCTGAATTTTTCTTTTGACGGGGAATACGTATATTTAAATTTTTGAAGGATATTGATATTGAAGCGTTTACAGGGCTTCTGACCTATTATTGACTGGGGTTAAATGGCTACTTGACGCATTACAATATTCCCCATTCCGCTTATTAGCAAATATCCACACTAGGAATCATTTTTTCTTTTTTCTTTTATGTTTAATGTTCCAAACGCATCCACTTGTCAGTTGCTAACGACATCTATGTATTGATATTAAAGTCAAGTATTTTATTAGTCAATTACTATATTTTTGTAACTAAGATTCTCTTTTAAGTAATTATTTGTTGTCTTGGGTTAAACGGCGACTTAACTCAGCCAATTACAAAAAAAAATCTACTACATCTATGTAGCGATATAAAAATTAATTTATTCCTTTATTGACTGGTGTAAGCCTTTCATTGTTAATATCAAAAGTTTGTCCACAATGTGTTAAAATAGTTTTTTTATTGGGTACTTTTACTTATCTTTCCTTTTAGCCAAAACACTTTGTTTTTCTATGGATTACGATCGCTACACACAATGAAGGATAAAGAACAAGGAGTTTTTCTTCCGAAGTTCATGATAAACCCCAGCTCTCTCTTTATCTTCTCACCACTAGATTCCTCTGTCCTCTTTTACATCTATTCTTTTACTTCTTTCTTGGTCCTCATTTATTTATTCAGCGCCATTCTGTGGATTCTGTTAAGAGAGTGTGATGGATGGGAAATCAATATGGTTCTTAGTTCCGGAGAACGATGAGAAAGAATAATGGAGATTTTGTGACCATTTTATGCTAATGATAATAGCCCTCATCGCATTACCAATACATTTACATATTCAGGGCTTAGAAAATTTTCTGTCATAAAAAATTGTGAATTTTGTAATAGTAATTAATGTTATTAAATCATTCCACTGAGAATAAACATGTAAAAATATTTACTATTTGAACAATTACACTTTATAAAAAAATACATTCAATAAATATAAGTTTAAAAAAACTATAATAGATACATTTACGATGGTTAGGACAAGTGGAGCGAATGAGTGATGAAAGAACGGCTAAAAGAAGTTTAAATGCAAGTGTGCCTGGATGTAGAGGCCGAAGAAGGCCGAGAAAGACATGGCATGGCCAAGTACGACAAGTACTTGAAAGTGAACACGTGAAAAGTCGGAATAATTGGCGTATGAAGGAAGTCTGTCAGGACAGAGTGGTATGGCGTTCTATCTTTTCTGCCTACCCCTACGGGGAAATGGCGTGATGGTTAGTTAGTTAGTTTTATTATAGATACAAATACTTTCCATAATCTAGGACAAATGGTCCATGGGGCAGTTAAAGATTTATTATTTTTGTTAATTTGTTTTCATTTATCACATATACCTTATCTATGGCTTATTTTTGTAAAAGGGAAAAAAAAACTTATTTTTTCACACTCCTCTTTTCACTCTTAACTTACACAATACACTACTAACCCCGTATTTACGTACTTAAGGTATAGTTAAGTGACATACTGGTTTAGTTGGGAAGGTATGTGGGATATGGGGGAGGGGTGTGATGTACCCCTCGGTGAGGGAGGGGGATGGGGGAGGTAGCAATGATTGGAATTTACGTTTGTTTGCCGGGGAATGTGGAGTTAGTGATTAGGTCCCGCCAAGTTGTTAGTTCCGCCGACCGCCGCGGTGAGCCGGCGGCGCTAGTGTTCCCGTGGGGCTGGTATTTATGTGGTCCCGGATTTAGCGGTCACCCAGGATATTAAGAATAAAAGGCAGATATGGGTATAAAGTATATTTTGGTCAGTATAGAAAATGTTGTCATTTGTTTATTTATTTATATTTATGCATCAAATGGCCACTTAACTCAGCCAACGACATGTCATAAGCCCTGAAAACGCCTAGATATTCATATTCGTTTCTAAGCTTTCCCTTTCGAAATTTCAAATATAATCAAAAGTAGTGATATTTAAAAATAAAGAAAAATTATGTACTGATACTACCAAATTACACTATCAGCTGGTAAAAATACCATTTTATGCACGACGAAAAATTGGGATTTTAAAACAATAGAAAAGTTATTTAAAAAAATTAAGACCTCATCATTCGTTTTTTGTTACCTACGAATATTGAGTAAATTTAATGTAAGTCTATGGTTACGTCGAAGATGTAATTCAACAAATCACCTTAAAGTAAGTTATAAACCCCACGCCGATTTTTTATTTCCAGATAAAACCTTTCTTATATTACGTACGTATTATTTAAGTACCTACTTTTTTTTGTTACGTTGTTTATTTTTCTTAAAATGATTTAATTAGCTGAAAATGTCTTGAATCTATAATGTCCTACGTTTCTTCAAATAAGCCATTAAAGCTGTAAACATTTTTAAAGACTAAGTGAAAAACTCTTATGAAAGATTATATAAATATTTTTTTGGTAAATTTTCCTTTCAAAGCGGAAGATAAAAGAAAAGTGTTTTCAAAAAGGTGTGTTATCTTTGAAATGTAAAATAGTACGCGTAATCTTAACAATAATCATAAAATTTCTTCAATAATCTTCGTAAGAAAGTATCAGAACAAAGATGTGATTCCATAAATAGTAAAGATTATCTGCGTAACTGTGAAAGGGTAGCTCTGTGGGAAGACAAGAGGTGAAAAGAATTAGGATAATACATCTATAGGATAAGTAAGCATAAGTTGTAGGGCCGACGGGTCCCAAAGGGGTCCAAAACAAAACACAATGATAGAGGAGACTGGAGAAGGCAGTTGAGGAAGAGATAGGGAGGTAAGGGAGGGTAGCGAAGGTGTAATAAAAAGCTTAACATTAGCTTCACCGTTAGTTCGAGACTAAAGTTTGGAAGAGACTCGAATGGAGCATATCTTAAACAAATGTACCAAGGGTGTTCATTTAATATCTAAGTACATGACGCTGTTTTATACAAGGGAACATTAAAATTTCATTAAGACATGTTACTTGAGTGTTTTAAAAATTCAATGACATTTTAGTCTCACATTTTTTAAATAGTAATTACATTTTTAAAAATTTACTGTTTCCTTGACATTGTGAATTCATTGCAAAACCGGTTAAATTTAATTAAAATTATATTTGATTTCATTTACATTGCAATTTAAATAAAATTTAGAAACTGGCTGTCACTTTGATACTTGATTTTTGAGGTCAAATTACCGGTTTCTTCGCTTACGTGGCATCTTCAGACGGGTAGTTATTTTTAGTAGGTAACACTATTTAAAGGAGACGAAACGAATGGAGATGGATTATATATATTATATTATTTTGTTTTTAATGTTTTTAAATAATGTTATTATGGAATAGGAAATTAAAATTTATATGATCATCACCGTTACCCTATAGTAACTGAAAACCGTTTACATATATATCTAAAAAAGCCAGTACAAAAAGATATTTTAAAACATATTTGGCAAATTTATTACACTCGTTACTAAAAAAATTGGGAAAAATTAAGTTTCTTAGTTGATAAGTTTTTCCCCATTGTTTTACCTTGGTAATTGCGAGCCTACTCTGGAAACAGGAAACTAACGAATCTCTTTAGAGTTTCCTCGTATGGGGATGGAGTAAATGAATCACCCCAATGATAAATAATTGAGGCTCCCTAAAAGGCATTGTGCTTTCGCCGAAAGTAATGATACGCTTATTGTTTCTTTATTGTGATTTACAGAACTAAAACCCTCGGAACTAGGAACACTCTCGCTCTGAAATAAGATAATCATCTTATCCTGAACCTAATGTGCAACTTTACTTACATACATTATATACATTCATTACGTACAACTTTACCTACATGCAAAATACATTCATTTATGTGTTATATTCACGTCGATTCTTTGTTGTGTTTGTATTTTGGTAGGCTTATTATCTTATTTAAAAAGAACTTGCTGTAGATACTTATCAATTTTTTTCTTAAAAAAGTAGCTGAAACATTAAATGTGAATTATATTTTAGAATTAAAATATAACATTTCAATTTATAGGGGTCTGATTTTACTTTATTTGTTTGTTTATCTATCTCAACAGGCCAGGAGGCCCAATAACAAAGGGAAACAATACCCGAAAAAACCAGTATTGTGAAAAACCACTCTTGATTACTGTGTTCTCGCCGGGAACAGATTTTGGAACCTCCGTATCGTGAGTCCAGCGTCTTAGCCATTACGCTACGGAAGCTTTCATTGACTAACTTTTATTTGCTTTAGATATGTTTTTTTAAAGCTTTAGAGTAGGTAAGTTTTTTTTAAATTTTTAATTTTTACAAAATACCCTTATGTTATTAGATTTAATTTAATTTAAAACCCGGTATTATTTATGTTTTCAAAGTATTATTAGGTAATTATATCTGATGATGTCTAGTAAAATTTTGCTGGACTGGGCGAGAATTTACTATTTAATTAGAAGATAGCCTCATTTTTCTTAATAGACTAGGTAATATGTATTAGTTGTAATTGTATTTTATTTATGTATTGTTTCTAAAATTTGTAATAAAAAAGGAAAAAAGGATGTCCATTATATATTTACTCGCCTTAAAACGGGCCTAGAGCCTAGTTAGGCGATAAAATGTAATATTTTATATGTATATGTACTATAAATAAATAAAATAAAATAAATAAATAAAATAAATAAATAAAATTATATAACCACGCTTATCGTTTTTCTTTAATTTCAGTGGATGTTTTACTGTTAAAATGCGTTTTAAATATTAATATTATTTTTATGGCCCGCTGATTATGATTTTATTCATAAAACAGAAAGACTGGTAGCGCCTATAAAATTTCGGCTACTTTTTAATCCCCAATTTGTAGGTTTTAAAGATACTGGAATATTTATCGAGATTTGTTTAATGATGCAAAAGAAAATTCTACTTTAAATGCAAATTGTTCGGTAAGTTATTCACAGGCGAAGTTATCTCCGTACATAGAACCTTCCTACCTTCCTACAAGTCAGCATTACGTATAGAGGTATAGTTCTATTGCGGGGGAATATTTTGTTAGATTGATCGTTTTCCGCGCAAGATATCACAACACCACGGCCTGAAGCTTTTCAAACCGCGGATTTGAGGTTATACTCGTCGAAGGAAAACATCGCAGGTCGACAATCCACTTTAACGACAAGAATACATATTTTTTACACACTATATTTTACAACAGTTCCGTGAAATATACTATGAAGGTAAATAAGAAAATTTTATTTCGTTTATTTTATACGAAACGCAGCCTAACGCGATCATACAGATTCTGTAAGATAATTATTAAATAACTTACATACCTAAAGATAAATTAGATAAAGATAAAAGTAAATTTTATATATTTGGGAAAAAGTTGTTAGATGGGCCCAGAAAAGTGCCTTAAGATGGTCACCCCACCAAAATAGACATTTACATTCAATATTTACTACCTTCGAAAAAAAAGTTAATGAATACCTCAGCACGGGAATCGCCCAGTGAGGTAATTCATAGATTTAAAAAAATGTAAATTGTACATGTTAAAAAAATTAAGCAATCGTCTTTTGTGTTATTTTCTTTTTTAAATTTAGGTACCATGAAATCGATTACTAGTACAATATTTGGAAACTAAAAAAAAACAACTATTATGTTAATATGAGATATGTGCTTAAAAGTACATAAACATTTGGACACATTGTACCTGATACGAGCACGGCTAACCCTCTTCAAAGAAAGAAGAGATACTCGGAATAAATAAATAATTGAAACATCGGATAAAGATTAAGAACCCTTGTATTGCCTTGAGGTGGTGGTGGGTGACGGGGGTGCGGGGGTGCGGGTTCGGGTAGTGGGTGCTCCGTGCCCTAGGTCTGTAGGTATTCCGGTGAAGACGAAGCGTGCGAACCACTCTATTATCTCTGCTACAAGTTCATCTATCCGCCACGGTTCGCCACTAAATAAATTGCTCCCCACTTTTTTCAAACACACTTTCTTTCGTTTTTCCTTTTTTATTTTTATTTTTTGTTCCACTTCCAACAAGAGGTTTTTCAACCCCTTATTTTCGTACCCCCGCCCCCTCACCGCCCCACCCGCCGCCAACCACGCCGATAAGTGAGACGGGTCTTATTTATTGTTGCCAGTACAAAAGCTAACGGTGATAGAAGAATTGTAGAAGAATGGAGGGCATATATGCTGAAAGTGTTCTTGTTATGCTGTTAAATCGCAGTGACAAAAACTCGCGATAAATATATCGTTACAATAAGCTTCAATCCATTGAACTTTGTATGACAGCTTTTTACGAAAAGCCTTTCGAGATTTTTTATGACTTCAATAGCTCACCCTTGTGAATGCGGAAATACTTATAAGGCTTTTATATGTGCAAACTAACAATAATTAAACTAATTTGACAGATGTTATGTCATTATGTCAATAATAGTTAAACGCACTGTTTGAAAAAAAACTTTATGTTATTTTACAAATTAAAATTCACAGTGATTATTCAACGCCAACATACCAATATAATGTCAATAATTTAATATTTTTAAAATATGGTAAAAAATTAGTTAAGTTCATTATTTACATTTTTAAAGCAATATATAATAAATATACTACTACTTTTTCTTATCCACACCCAATGGTGCATTGGTACACCAATTGCAGTTCATCTTGATCATCAACATATAATAAATTTTGTAAAATACCTTATGGTGTTATGGTTGTTCCGATATTTCATATTCGTATTAATAAATATTGTTAGATTGAATAAAACTTTCTGGTGTTGTGAAGAAAAGCACCTCTCTCTGATTCCTTGAACATTAGAAAGTGGAGGGAAGCAGCCGCAGCCAGACAGATAAGTGAGTCCAGATGTTTCTTCTATCGAGTGAAGGACCTTCAGTGGCACCAGTTGTAGCACTAGAGATGATCAAAGATTCTGAAATCAGGCCATGAAAATATATCTATAATATTAACTATCATACAATAAGATATTTTTAATTCGTACGTATTAAAAAATATAAGAATATTTTCTTTTGTTTCTTTCAACTCAATAATATTACTAAAAAATATAATTATTTTTTGAGGTATATTATCTGTATTTTTGGGTTTTGTATTTGGGCGGTGTTTCTGGTAATTTCGTGTTTTGTGATGCCCGACTGCGACACGGTACAAACTCCTTATTATAGCTCGGAAATGTGTCTCTCTTTCCTAAAAAACAGTGACAGGCATCCTTATGGTACCGCAAAAAAATTAATATCAACCAAATCTAAGTTAAGTAAGGTTAAAAGATCATTAATAGGGGTACCTACTATGTACTCTTCTATAATAAAACAACATAGTTTTAAAATATGACCGATTGCAAATTCTAGACACATAAATCGCGTTCTATGTGAAAAAGGCCTACTACGGCATACTGAATAATTAGACGACGTCAGTGTATGGAACTGAAATAATTATGTGAAAATCGACACCTTTCGTGTTTTTTGTAATTTTTTATTATTTATATATAAAGTTTTTTTTGCTTCATATTTTAAAAATATATTAATAAAATCAATCACTATACACTATACATGCTTACACTGAAATAAATTTTTACTTACTTACTAAACACAAAAGCTTAAAAACACTGCATAATAACCCAAAAAGCTTGATTTGATCGTGTGAAAATAATGTTTTTTTTTTGTATAGTGATTCATCCAAGTAATTTTTAGATTTGATTCCTACCAATTATGGAATTTAACAAATATTTCAACAACACTTTTAGGTATAACAAAACACTTACAAACAAAAAAACATCTGTTTTAGAGCCTTATTTTCCTTGTTTTCCCCGCTTCGCTAAAAATCGTATATTTTCTTTTGTTGATAAAAAGTAAATACTTTCCTTGAGAAAATTCCCGAACATTTTTTGGGAAGGAAAATGCCAACTCACTTACTTCATTCCCTATAATTTGTTATCTTACGATAGAGATCATTATACCCCGCGGTGCAAGGTACTAGTGCTAAAGGTTCTTGTGAAGTGGTACAACTTCATTTGGAGAGTTTCAGGTCAGAGGAAAAAGGACCTTAGTAACAAATATAAAACTATGTGGACCGTATTACTTGTATTATAGTAAAATTATAAATATTGTAATCTTTTTATTTGGTGTAGGTACTATAAATTAATAAAATATCTTAAAAATATATTTTGATACGTTGATATTTTTTTCGCACTAGAAAATTTTGGTCTAGAGAAAATAAATTAATTTTATTTAAAAAATGAAAATGTCTCAACAGAGACGAGAAGTTTGGAAGGGAATATAGATATCTAAGCGTTTACAGGGCTTATGACCTGCCATTGGCTAGGTTAAGTGGCCACTTACAAGTGTTTGAACACACTTAGATTGTTGTTTATAAAAATAACGATACCTCAAAGGTTGTATTCAGTATATTATTTATTTATTATTTAAAACTTCATGTATAAGTATATAGCAAGAGTACAAGGGCGGGCTTATTGCTTTTTAGCAATACCTTAGATATGTGATATGCTTTTGGGATGCTTGAGAGTGAGATTTCTCCCTTCCTCATTAATTCTTCCTCCGAGCTTGACGGTGGTTTGATGTAACTAACTTGAAAAAGGTAAAATTAGTAATATCCCTATTCATGTAAATTTGGGCCAATTCCTCGAGCAGTTTGGGGTGAATGTGTTTATGACAATCTAAGAACCGAGTCAATAAAAGCGTTTGGTTGCGTATATAACTTTCATTTTTCGCTTTTAGTTTCGTTTTTGCAGTGTTCATTTCGCGGATTAGCTTAAAAAAATCGAAAGAGTTGTGCTGGACTGAAAAAAGACTTAGTCTTTAAAACGGTCTAGAAAAAGGGTGGGACTTTGGAAAATTGTAGTAGGTATACAATACGAATTCAGTATTAGAGTAACTAAAAACGTTTCTCAGTTTAGCAATGCTTTGGTCATACTTTGGTTAATGGTTACGACTTTTGACCGTAGAGTTCGTTGATCGTAAACTAATTATCTGTATCTATTAAATTTGTATTTTTCAATAGTAAAATAAATTCAAAAATAAAGATTCATTCTTAGTATTTTTGATTTGTATATTCATCACCGTACAAGTAGACAGTATTATGGTCGTATTAAACAACACAATCCGTAAAATACATTAATTACACCACAGTAACACTTGACCTTAGAAGTAATTCCTCTATTTGGGAACAGTAACAAATAATGAGTTTGCCTCGGAGTTGGCTTTAATTTAAAGTGTTTCACCGTAGCTAAGCGGAGAAGTGTATCGAAGCCTCAGGTACAGCAGAAAGCAATCATGTGCCACAGCCTCAACAAGCGGCCCAACAGCCTTCTAACTTCACTCTAACCACCCCCTGAGCCTCCGCAAACTGTAGGTTCTGGAACTCTATCTAACATATGTAGATGTAATACAATTATAAACAAAAACGTTAAGGTATATCTATTACGAGTACTGTAATGTTTTTTTTTTTTAAAAAAGCCCTTCGAGCTTTCTATAACTAAATTTTACTAGTAATTGACTACAAATCTATATTTTTAAACAACGTTTTAGGCCATTTTTACGCACCAGTAGTTATTTTTTTTTGTGTAATAAGTTTATCTTATTGCACTTCTATTAAAAATGGAGATTTCCAAATAAATATATTACATGAACAAGTTTTAATAACTGGTAGGATAAAATGTTTTTGCTAAGTTATTGGTCTGTTAATATTTATTTTATGTAAAATAAGAACTATAAAACTGTTTTCTTACTATTTTTACCTAAAAATAGTTACGATTAAATGCTTTTAAAATGTGGCTCAAAATAATTACTATCAAAACAAAAAACCGTTTATCGTGGTGTGTAAATTTGAATAAGGTATAGTATACAAAATAATCTTACTGCAACAAATATTAGTAAAATATTTTAAAATGTATGTAATATTATTAACAAATATTTGTACCTGTAAAATTATAATCAAGTTTTTATAAAAAAGATTAATAAAGCCCTCAAAATAAACTTCTATTCATGTTACTAAAATTTTTACCATTTATAATGAAAGCGTACTTGTAAATTTCATCATCAATAATTAATCACGATCCCAATAATGTATTCTGTGATTAAAATTGAAGTTCATGATATGAAACGGTTAATTAATTATTATTTTACAAAACGTTTTTAGGTACTTTGTATCTTAATATTTCTTTTTAAGAGATAAATTTATGTAAAATAAACCACAAAACTGAATTTAATTTATTTAAATAGATTTTGTACTGAAACCTTTTATTTTGAATGCATGACTCGGGCTTTTTGTTGGACAGGATTGAGGGATGATAGTGAAGGGTAGAAGGTGTGAGACAGTGAGAAGTTAGGGCTGTAGGTAGCGGTACTAAGGGACTATATTTCAGGTCCAGCGCTTGACTGTTGGTTCCCTCAAGTTGTTAATACCCGTCAGCTGCAAGGGAATGTGTGGTTAGCTCCAGACTGGAGGAGTTACTACTTCCAAAGCGTTAGTAAGGTAGATAACTTTTTGTTTAACCGAAGCAGTTAACGGTTTGTAGTTAAATTGGTTTTCAGAAATATGAGTCTGCAAAAGAGAATAAAGTTTTGAATATATTTAAAACTTACTCAGAAATAAAATTAGGAGTTCTTCAGTATTTAAAAATGAATGCTTTTTAATTGAGTTTGATGTTTTAAATATATAGATACAAAAAAAATACTTTCCCTTGTTTGTAATTTGGCCACCTACTGTGTAATTTTTATAAAATGTTACATTGAAACAATAACAAGACATTGTAAAAACAATAAATTTTTAATTTTATAAAATGATAACTTCGATTGTAATAATAATAATTTCTTTATTGTGAACATGAAATAATCAATAAGAAGTTTAAAATATTTGCTAATATAGCAAAATATTTTATTTTATAGCATAAACATGGTAAAACAAACCAAATTTTTTTAATGTATTTTTCTCTGACCAAAAGTTTTCAGGTATAACCAAAATAATTATAGGTGTTACTCGTATAATACCGGCAAGGTATGATGAATCGTTATTTACCATAATTATAACAAAAACGTGGTGAAAAAAAAAGTGAACATGGCTCTTTGTGTGGAAAGATTTATTTATTAAATTCGATTAAAGCCTAACAGCAATAACAATAATTACTTTAATTTTGTAACAGCATTTAAAGTGAAGAAGCTACTTATTAATAAAAAAACTTAAAGGGTTAGATTAATTTGTTTCACACCCAATTACATAAGTCTTACCTCTGTATTATAGAACGTATTCAGAGTCGGTGGTGAGTGTAGAAACCATCCCTCTAAGGGTCTTGACCACTCTACAACCATTATTTGTTACAATCAGTTGGAAGTGGAAAAACAATGTTTCACCCCCTCCCTTAGCCCCTAACTAACGTATTACTTCTCACGTGGCCTTTTTTATTTTCCTTTTTCACTAATGTTCCTTCCCATTGATAAATCTCCGGGTGTATATTACACCCTTACAGCCGGACCTTACTGGACCAGTGTGATCTCCTGTTAATTCCTTGTTAAAAGGATTAATGGCTCAAATCGATTTTCCATACAGTTACGGAATTATTTTTATTTTGTTAGGTACACCAGGGACTCGTTTTTCCCACGGATTATTGGAGAAAATACAACAACTTAGGTGTTTTGCAAATAATATCAATAGGTATGAATAATTTCTGTTTAAAAATATTTTAATTTAAAAATTGTTTGCATTGTAGATGTAGATAAATTGATAACAGCCATTGTGTTATTTAAACCACCGTCCTCTAGTAAATGAAGTAAATTTAAATTAAAAAAATGTATGTGCAAATAAGCTATTCAGTTGTAGGTTTATCTTTATGATATGAAGTTCATGATCTTTTGGTTTGAATATATAATAATATATAATTAATAAGCGATACACGACAATTTAAAGTTTGGTTTTTTTAAGAAATGCGATAGTTGATGTCACCAATATGTGAAAATTATTTAAAAACCAAAACATTAAACTGTCCTTACCCGTTTTTCTAATTATCCGATTAACAAACGGATTGCACGGATGGTTGAGTGTTTTTTTTCTGTTCATAGAAAGTTTTGAACTACAAGTTTATTCACTAATTTATTTTTGCAACATTGGTCAGAAAAATAATCAAACCGATGACGTATGACTATTTCCGCTTGGTATTATTTATGAACACACTAGGTACTAGGATATCCTGAAGCATGCATGGGGATGACATGCCTCCTGGCAAGGGTACGTGGTTCGAGTCCTGAATTCTTCATTACACTTCAAGTCTGGCGAACGCGGGAGATCGCATTAACTACATATCGATGATACCCCTCATAAAATATACCCCACTTCTCTCTGCCTCGGATAGGTCAACAGGGTTTAATAGAGTAAGACGAGGAATAGACAGTTTTAGTAGAAAATGAATAGGAAAGGGCTTGTATGTTGAAAGATGTTGAAATTGTATACTTTTTTACCAAATGTAGCAGCAAAGTAAATTAAATTATTTTAAATCTAAATCTATAAGTTTAACCAGAGTTTAGTTTGACTGTCATTTGAAATTTAGGCCGCGTAAAATAGCAACGCATTTAGAGCACCGCCAACTGTTTTCCTCTGCGAGTCACGAATTGGACAAGTTGGCTCGCTTTAAGTAAGTTGTGTAAATGTACGAGCGAATTGTATAAAAATATTCGAGAGTAATGATATACGGGTGTTTTGTTCCGGGTACTATTCCGACCGACCGGAACGGGAAAAACAAAGCGATACGCATTATACAAACGATTTTACTTGCAGGATAATAGTATCGGTTGCAGTTGCAATAATTATAAACTTGATTTATTTCGTTTTCCGGAGTTTGTTACGAAACAGTTTCTGGCGTAATTGCTTTCGGCGGTCGGGCCGTATTGGGGCCCGTTGCACGACACGCCACCACAGCCAGTACAGGTGTAGTGGGGAGGGGGAGAAATCAATGTCGATCGGTTTTTTCCTGTTCGGAATTGAATGACAAGCGTTTTCCCGCCAACATTTATCCGCATTTTGGCGGGCTTTTCCGTCACGAGGAACCAAGCGTGAGTTTAGGTAGGAATGGGGGGATCGGACCACACTGATCCCATCACTTTATACCTGCTTCTTAAAGGATTTTTTGTCAATAAAAAAATAAAAAAAACACATTAATTTCTGTACTTAAATTACATTAGTTTGGACTGTTTGTGATCCATTTGTGAGGTATTTTTTCTTTTAATTATGTCCTTAAATATATATATTGTAGTGTAGTATTAGCCATGAGCTACGATGGAAAAATATAAATTAGTAACAGTGGTGTTTTCAATCAATTGATACTTTGATTTGGTGTACAAAGCAGTGACATGTTTTTTTCACTGTGGTTTCAATTTTATCGGTAAATTTAAAAAAAATCTTTACTAATCATGAAAATCTAATACAAATAAAGAACAGTTTGTTCTAAATATAATAAATTATATAAACTTTATAATTTAGACACTCATACTTACTTTTATCTGTATATTAAAACAAAAAAAATATATGTATTGATGTTGGGTTACTTAAATTAACGATTTTATAGGTAGAAGTATATCACCGTTAACACCAATGTTAAAATGTTTCCCTCGCAACGGGTGTATCCACAGTTGAGGAACAATATTTTAATAATATATTTTAAAATCACACTAAGAACAAGTAACGAATTAATAAATAAATATAATACATTTAGCATTAATATATTTCATTACAAAAAGGAAGCATTGAAAATGTATGTAAATTATAATTATTTCTTTCAGAAGTCTGGACTTAGACATTTGTTTAAGCAACCAGAATGCAATACATTTGATTTAACCTAAAATTGCGCATAAAACAAAAATTAACTTAAATATTTATTTTTTACATCAAAGTTATTAGAGTAAAAGTTTCTTTCTTACACCTTCTTCGATCAGAAACTATAAGTACATTAGTGGTGATCATTCCGTAAACTGGAGTCCCTCCCAGTGCTGTCAGGGTGTAAATTAAAAGCGCCCCGGGCCTTAAACTGTAGGGGAGAAGAATAACACCAGCTCCTGAGCCTAACTACTCGCTCCTTTTCTTCTTTCTCTAGTCATACAGATTAATGTTCTAGCCCCTGGCAACACCACTATTACCAGATTGTGGACAGATCATATATTTACCACGAAGAAAAGAGAGTAATATGCAGATTTTTATTTGCAGTAATGTAGATTTATAGCGTTTCTTCATCCATGGTCTACTGAGAGTTGGACTACCTATGTAGTTTTCTGTGTTATTGAAAAACATTGTTATTAAATAATACTTGTTACTTGTCAAAAACAAATAAGTAGGAAGGACTTTACGATTAGCTCAAAACTAAACAACTGAAATTATTTTATTATCCACAGACTTACAAACCTCTGGAAAATGATGTTTTTAATATAAAAAATATCTAAAGACGGATTTAATCACTTGGATTTTTAGTGACCGGCAAATACCGAAATCAAACCCGGAACCTCCGTAACCATCCGTATCAGGAGTCCTGCACAGGAGCCGCCTGATAATACCCGTTATTTAATCTGGAGTAACGTCTAACTGGTCAGACGTAATATTTTTTAAAATAAAGCATAGCCAAAAAGACACAAAATTATATGGCTTCTGTGAGTTAATGCATTTTAATATATTTGTAAAATATATTATTATTTTACTTTTCGAACATTCAGAATTGCTGGGGAGTAAACTATTAATATTTATCGTTATTTTATATTATCACCATTAACTTTTGTAAATCATATAAATGTATACTTATTATAAAATAAATAAAATTCACTTTGTGTTAAAAACATGTTAAAACAAAGTGATTTTTATTTATATTAATATTGACTTTAAAAGCTTATCTATTAAGTTGTGTAAGCTTAAAGTTTAATATAAAGTACTTTGTCAAAATAAAGAGAGTCAAATATTGTTAATTTGCATAATACATGGAAGACCTCTCTCTAGTTAAAGTACCAAATTTAAATTCGCACTAACTATCCGTATTATAATAGATCATGGAAGGCCCCTCAAGAGGTCGGAATCGGTCCACCCACTTATCTTACTTATATGCGGGTGCATTTCTTATAATTTCCAGGGCGTGGGGCCCGAGTTATGAGGGCCCCATATATTTCCCGCGGGCCCCTCCCCCACGAGACTGGGGGCCGTGAATAACAGCCCTCACACACAATGGAATGCGAGAGAATCTTAAATGCTCCATACATAAACCTGTCGCCTCATAGCCGAGGATGATCTACGGAGATTTTTTATTTGATTCTTTTTTTGCGTAACTCCGCAATTTTTGTACATTGTTCTCACCTTCCCAGCAACTGAATTTTGTATTAATGCTAAAAGATTATCTCTGTCAATGTCGGTAAAACAAAAAAAGCTTCTCTGATTCTTTAAATTCTTTTCATTTTATATAACGTATTGCGGTGGTGAATTGTTTTCTCTATTAAAATGTTTTAATGAATGAAATTTGTACAAAAATAGATTCCTAAATTATACTAAATGCAAAATTATATATAATAAGTTCTAAAATTACATATAATAAATAGTGTCTTTGATCCGTAATAATAAATTGATTTTAATATAAATGAATTCATCTTCAAAGTGTTATTTTTTCATGAAGTTATTGATAATAACTATTACGTGACGTAGGAAGAAGATCAGGACGAAGTATGGGAGCTGGCAGCCGACCAAAAAGTTTAAAAAATTTTCCCTTTTTTAAATTTAAAAAAAAAAAAAAAAAAAAAAGGGGGGTTTTTTTTTTTTAAAAAAAAAAAATTTTTTTTTTTTCCCCAAAAAATTTTTTTTTTAAAAAATTAAATTAAAAAAAAAAATTTTTTTTTTTTTAAAAAAAAACAACCAAAAAAAAAAACTGGTTTAAATTTTAAAAAATTTTGAACTGGGGTTTTTTTTTTTCAAATTTTTTTATTCCCAAAAACCTTTTGGGGGGGGAAAAAAAAAAAATCCCCCCGGGGGGAAAAACCCCCCGGGGGAGAACAATAAAAAGGTTTTAAAAATTTTTTTTGGGGGAACCCCGGGGGGAAGGGGTTTTTTGGGGGTTGGGGCCCCCCCCCTCCCCCCCCCCCCCCCGGAACCCCCCCCCCCGGCCCCCCCCCCCCCTAACCAAAGGGGCCCCCCCCCCCCGGGGGGGGGGCCCCCCCCCCCCCCTTAATTAAAAAAAACCCCCCCCCTTTTTTAAATAAGTTTTTTTAAAAAAAAAACCCCCCCAAAAAACCCCCCCCCCTTTTTTGGGGCCCCTTTTTGGTTTAAATTTTTTTTGTTTAAAAATTTTTAAATTTTGTTTTTAAAAAAAAATTTTTTTTAAAAATTTTTTTTTTTTAAAAAATTTTTTTTTTTTTCCCCGGAAATTTTAAAATTTTTTTTAAAAAAAATTTTTTTTTTTGGGGTTTTTAAAAAATTTTTTTTAAAATTTAAAAAAAACCCCCCTTTTTTTTTAAAAAATTTTAATTTTTTTTAAAAATTTTTTTTTTTTTAATTTTCCGGGGGAAAAAAACCCCCCCCTTTTTTTTTTTTTTTTAAAAACCCTTTTTTTTTTTTAAATTTTTAAAAAGGGTTTTTTTAAAATTTCCGAAAAATTTTTTTTAAAAATTTTTAATTTTTTTTTTTTAAATTTAAAAAAAAATTTTTTTTTTTTTTAAAAAAAAAAAAACCCCTTTTTTTTTTTGGGGAAAAAAAAGGAAAAAACAAAAAAATTTTTTTTTTTTTTTAAAAAAAAAAATTTTTTTTTGCTAAAAACCCCCCGGTTTTAAAAAAATTTTAAAAAAATTTTAAAAAAAATTTTTTTAAATTTTTTTTAAAAAAATTTTTTAAATTTTTTTAAAAAAAATTTTTTTAAAAAAAAAAATTTTTGGGGATTTTTAAATTTTTTTTTTTTTTAAAAAAATGCCCAAAAAATTTTTTTGGTTTTTTTTTTAAAAATTTTTTTTTTTTTTGGTTTTTTTAAAAAAAATTTTTTTTTTTTTAAAAAATTTTTTTTTTAAATTTTTTTTTAAAAAATTTTTTTTTTGGAAATTTTAAAAAAAATTTAAATTTTTTTTTAAAAAAATTTTTTTTTTTGGGGGGGTTTTTTTTTAAAATTTTTTTTTTTGCCCTTTTTTTAAAACCTTTTGGTTTTAAAAAGGGGTTTAAAAAAAAAAGTTTTAAAAAATTTTTTTAAAAAATTTAAAAATTTTTTTTTTTCCCCTTTTTTTAAATTTTTGAAATTTTTTTAAAAAAATTTAAAAAAAGGAAAAACCTTTTTTTTGGGGGAAAAAATTTTTTTTTTTTTTAAAAATTTTTTAAATTTTTTAAGGAAAAAGCATTGTTTTAACCCAAAAAATTTTTTTTTTTTTATTTTAAAAAAAAAAAGGGGGCCCCAAAAAAAAAAAAAATTTTTTTTAATTTTAAAAATTTTTAATTTTTTTTGGGTTTTTTTTCCCAAAAAAAAAGGGGAAAAAAAAAAATTTTTTTTTGGGGGGGGGCCTTTTTTTTCCCAAATTTTTTTTTTTTTTTATCAAAAATTTTTTTTTAAAAAAAAAAAAAAAAAAAATTTTTTTTTTTTAAAAAAAATTTTAAAAAAAATTTTAAAAAAAAAAAATTTTTTTTAAAAAAAAAAAAAAATTTTTTTAAAAAAAAATTTTAAATTTTTTTTTTTAAAATTTTTTTTAAAGGAATTTTGGGTTGGGTTTTGGGGCCCCCAAAATTTTTTTTTAAAATTTTTTTTTTGGGTTTTTTTTTAAAAAAAAAAAAAGGGTTTTTTTTTTAAAAAAAAATAAAAAAAAAAAATTTTTTTTTCCCAAAAAACATTTAAAAAATTAAAAAAAAAATTTTTTAAAAAAAATTTAAATTTTTAAAAAAAAAATTTTAAAATTTTTTTTAAAAATTTTTTTTGGGGAAAAAAAAAAAAAAAAAAAAAATTTTTAAAAAAAAAAAAAAAAATTTTTTTTAAAAAAATTTTAAAAAAAATTTTTTTTTAAAAAAAAAAAACCCCCCCAAAAATTTTAAAAAATTTTTAAAAAATTTTTTTTTTTTTCCCCCCCTTTTTTTTTAAAAAAAACCTTTCCTTTTTTGGGGGGGGGTTTTGGGAAAAAAATTTTTTTTGGGGGAAAAAGGGGGGTTTTTTTTAAAAAAAATTTTTTTTTAAAAAGGGGAAAAATTTTTTTTTTTTTTAAAAACCCTTTAAAAGGGTTTTTACCAAAAAAAAATTTTTTTTAAAAATTTTTTTTTTGGAAAAAAAAAAAAAAAAAAAAATTAAAAAAAAACCAAAATTTTTTAAAATTTTTTTTAAAAATTTTTTTTTTTAAATTTTTTTAAAATTTTTTAAAAAAAAAATTTTTTTTTGGGAATTTTAAAATTTTAAAAATTTTTTTTTTGGGGGGGTTTTTTTTTTTTTTTAAAAATTTTTAAAAAAAAAATTATTTATATTTTTTTAAAATTTTAAAATAAAAATTTTTTTAATTAAAAGGGGGAAAAAAAAAAAAAACCCCTTTTTTTTTGGGGAAAAATTTTTAAAAAAAAATTTTTTAAAAAAAAAAAAAAATTTTTAAAATTTTAAAAAAAATTTTTTTTTTAAAAAAAAAAATTAAAAAAGGAAAAAAAACGATAATTTTTAAAAATTAAAAAAGGGGGTTTTTTTTAAAAAAAATTTTTTTTTTTTTGGGAAAATTTTTAAAAATTTTTTAAACCTTTTTTTTCCCTTTTTAAAAAATTTTTTTGGGAAAAAAAAAAAATTTTTTAAAAATTTTTTTTTAAAAAATTTTTCCCCAAAAAAATTTTTTAAAATTTTTCCCCAAAAAAAAAAAAATTAAAATTTAAAAAAATTTTTTTTTCCCTTTTTTTTTTAAAAAATTTTTTCCCAAAAAATTTAAAAATTTTTTTTAAATTTAAAATTTTTTTTTTAAAAAAAAAAATAAAAAAAAATTTTAAAATTTAAAACCCTTTTTTTTTTGGTTAAAAAAAAAAAAACCCCCCCCCAAAAAAAATAATTTAAAAAAATTTTTTTTAAAAAAAAGGGGGCCGGGTTTAAAAATTTTAAAAAAAAAAAGGGGGGGGGGTTTCCCCCCCCAAAAAAAAAAAACCCTCCAAAAAATTCCCCCAAAAAAACCCAAAATTGGGTTTTAAAAGAAAACCCCCCCAAAGGGGGGGTTTTTTTTTTTTAAAAAAAAAAAAAAAAAATTTTTTTTTTCCCAAAAAAGGAAAATTTTAATTTTCCCCCCCAAAAAAAAAGGGGGGGGGAAAGGGGGGAAAAGGGGAAAAAAAGGGGAAAAAAAAAATTTTTTTTTTTTAAAATTTTAAAAAAAAAAATTTTTAAAACCCCTTTTTTAAAAAAAAATTTAAAAAGGGGTTTTTTGGGGGGAATTTTGGGGTTTTTTAAAATTTTTTAAAAAAATTTTTTTGGGCGCAGACCCGGGGGGGTTTGAAAATTTCCCAACAAAACCCTTGAGCACTCTCAATTTTTTTTTAAAAAACTTTTTTTTTATAAATCCAAAGAAAATTTTGGCTTTTTTTTTAAAAATATTTTTTGAATATAAAAAAAGTTTTGGGGAAAAAGGTAATTTTTTTTTAAAAAAAATTTTTTTTTTTAAAAAAAAATTTTTTTTTAAATTGGGCTTTTAAAAATTTCTTTTTTTAAAAAAAATCCTTGGTTTTTTAATAAGTAAACCCCCAAACGGAAAGGGGGGAAAAGTTTAAAAAAATTTAAAAAAAGGGGTTTAAAAATATGTTTTATTTTCTTTTTTTTTTAATGAAAAAGAATAAAATATATAAAATTTTTTAAAATTTTTTTGGTTTTTTCAACCCAATTACCAAAAGGAAAAAATTTTAATTTTCAAATTATTTAAATATTTTGTGAAAAATTTAAAAAAAAAAAAAAAAAAATATAAAAAATGTACAAATTATAACTTTTAAATTTGGGAAAAATTTTTTTTAAAAAAAAAAAAATTAGTTAAGTGCATTTTCCATATCTTTAATTACAGTACTATACACAATAAATTGTTTCAAGTGATATTTCACTTATCGTGATGGTCGTGAATAAATTTCAGCTTTATTTATTTAAGCAAACGTAGGAATTGAATGTCATGGTGCCGGTGCCTAGTTAATGCAGAAACATCCGACTGGGGTAGTGAGTGCACTTCGCAAGAGTGTTTGTTCCCGCTGTGAGGAGTGAGAGCCCACTCCGCCTGAGCCTGGCCCTCGAGTATCTTCCTTTCCAGGAGCACCCCTCGAGCCCTGGTATAAGGTTTAGCGACTGCTGGAGTGCTGTCAACTTGAGATGCGTTCTGTAACTGCACTTATTCAGCTAACAAAGGTAAATGTTACGTGCGTTAAAACAGAATAATTTACTGTTATACTGTTACGGTTTTTTTAATCTTGCCTGATACAACCCACGTATTTTTCACTTTTTATGATAATTAACACAAGCAAGCTTCTTATAAGCAATAAATTTAGTTTTTACCCAGATTATGTTATTCTGGTTTACTATGCCGTTTTTGTGGGCTTTGTGTTTCCGACGTTTCGATCACATTGCAGAGTCCACCTTCTAGGCCGGTGATTACTTTTTGTGAACCTTTTATGAAAGAAATAAATGGTATTTTATTTATTTATTTTATCATTAATTGCAATGCTGATATGGTACAAACCATACATACAAAAAACCGTTATTATGAAGTTCGGTAGATCTTCAATTCTTTCATTTTTATTTGAAAGGCTCTCCTGCGGCATTCAAAGGGTGACGGATGACCCGTCTACCGCCTCATACAGCACTAAAAAGGGAGTAACTCCACTATATTCCTGACAGCCGAGTGGAGATTTACAGCCCCTGGCCCTACCCAGCGGAATTATCTCGGCCTATTGTGTCTTGGAGAAAAATTCTCCTGTATATAAAACATCCCGAAACTCTTTCCCAGAGGAGGAAGAGAAACTGATATGGACAGGACTAGCTGGAGAAACAATTACGGACGGGTATTTATCACACCTTGAAAGGCTTTTAACACACAAGAGTACCGCAAAGGTGCCGGAGATCACATTCAAAAGAAAAACAAACATTTTAAAAGCTAAAAAATACTTCGCAGTTATTTAAAGCCTGGCTTAAAAAAAGCATTCCTATAATGAACTAACAACCGCTCGAAATTAAGCTCCAGTTGAAAAAGAGAAAAATTAAACGCTGTTTTTTTTTAAGCGGATATTTCTCTGTAAAAGCCTTCATGTTTCGCGAAAATTGACGTTAAATTGTTTGTATAAAATAAACCACAAATAAACTCGGCTTTTTCAAATGCAAACATATTATTTCATTTACAAAAAAGGACAAACACACTCGGTAAGGTAATTGCGTGGTACCTGACTGCTAATCACGTGGTTTCACCGCCGCAGAACGAGGCCAATTTTTCCGGTGTATAATTATTTACAGCCAACGTGAAAAGGGGTCGAAGGAAAAATAACGGTGAAAAAATTTTCACGGGGCGGTGGACCTCTTTCTAGGGGGTGTGAACACTTGCGGATCTCACGGCCGGGCGTCGCGGGGGTGTGGGAGGGTGTCAGGCGGGTGTGGGTGGGAAGCTAAGGTAGGGAAGGATGAAGAAAAACATTTTTGTTAGGTAACGGAGTGTGTCCGCGGGACTCCAGAGGGAAACTTGGAGAAGAAAGGAGAGTGTTTGAGTAGGGACCAAAAGGTTTGAAGGAAGCTGCGCTTTTATTTCTTATGGACACATTTATATTCATAGTTTTCTGTAATCGGTTCAATGTGTAAAAAAGGGTCTGCTCACGGTTGCAGTTAATGTATTGTAATCGATACTCAAAGGCTTATTCTTCTTTTGACTTTATTTTTCGATTTATTTACATCCTCCAATATTTTTAATTTTATATGTAATTTCGAGTAGGTTCTTGTAGAGACGCTCGGGGACTGGAAGCTGATTGCTTTACTTGGAACAAGTTCGTAGAATCAATATGATTCACACAAGGAACGTATATGAAATGATGGCTATTAATAAAAATTTCATTCGTTTTTTTAAATAAGGTAACCGTTGTCTAGTACCGAAAAAATACATTTACTAATAATAACGTCCGTTTGAGTTATTATCTACTTCTATTATCTACTTACACTACTACTGCTACTATTATCAGTGACATACAATTATTAAAATGACTCCTCCTTATTTGTTTTCTAAGAATTCAAATACTGCTATACACATACATGTTTTTATTATTATTGTATATTAAATAATACATATTTAAAAAAATATAGGTACGTAGAGTTTGTGTTCATTGACGAGATGGCATAATTCAAATATATTTTTTTAATACTTCCCAAACCAACTTAACGAACTATCAAACCAAAGCGTCATTTCTTTGAAGGGGTGTTAGACAGCTACACCACTCGGCATGTTTACTTTATGCTTCTTCCTTATTCATAATTCTTCTCATACACACTCGTCTATTTTTCCGACTCTTCACATATCCACTATTAAGTACTTCGTCGATTGTACTTGATCTTCTTTGACTTCAAATGTCCTGACAGACTTGCAATAAACCAACTCGATTTCAATAGATATATTTGCTTTTAAATTCATAATTTGATTGTTCTAAGTGTTGCGAATTTTTTTAATAAAAAAAGTGAGCGCCATTCCTTGAATTGAGAAAAACAAGATTTATGAAACACATTGGTATAAAGTTAAAGCAGGTTTATCCTGGCCTCGGTGGGGTCCTATTCACCCCATTGTACGCCCTGTCGGATAAGTAAATGGGAGGAAAGGGAAGCGGTTTATCTTCGGAGGTTTCTGAATTTTGAAATTTCTCCTGCGAAATGTTACATAGGATGCGTTACTCAAGGAAGAGGATGGACTCCACGAGAGACGTTCAAGATCAAAAATTAAAATATTTTTTTACACCATTTAAATTTTGCGCTTGTTTAATAAAACTGCTCACTAACTATCACGTCATCTCTCCGAAGGGGTAGACAGAGAAAATAGAACGTTTCTCTGTTCTGGTATACTTCCTTTGCCTTCTCCTTATTCTTGAGTTGGGTGATGGGCCAGGGCAATGATAGTATAGCGGACTTAGGATTCCCTTACATCACTACATGATACATATTTTTGAAGACGAGTCGCGCTGGTTTTTTTAAAAAAAGTACTTATTAATTAGATATAGTAGATTTCTCATTAAATAAAATAATATTCAGCAAATGTTTTACAAGAATTAATATTTATAAAATTAGTCCAACAACGTCAAGCTTTAGTTAGTAGTTCTTTAGTCAGATTAAAAATATGGATAGATCTTTTGATAAATTTTAACCTTTAAAAACTTTATTAGCAATAGTGATGAAGTTATTGCAGCATCAGCATTTAATTAATCGATGAAAGTTTTTTCATTGAAATTTATATTATACGTTATCAAGGATTAATGGTCAAATTGATTGTGAAATTATTGTCGGAAATAAATTTCAACATTTCACCTCGCTGTTCAGTATCGCCAAGTGCAACACCTGGGCCGTTCAAAATTCTCTATTGTTAAGAGCGATCAAATCATTTTCAAAATATGAAAGAGTTCACGACTTGGACCTGTTTAACGACTCTGCTCTGCCATAATCGGAAGCTGAGCAATGTTAATCTATTATGATAATAACTCACTTATCCTGCGCATTAAATGTAGAGAACCTATTTCCCAACACTTCCACCACACCCTTCACACGTACCACAATACAACATAAACATTAGGTACCTACTATTGTTTCAAATACTAATCATTCTTGCTGTCCTCAGAAATTCACGCCGTACATTGCGTTGTTGCACTTAATTGATATGTCATGGGATTGTCTCGAAATATTACTGTAAATTAATTATACATAGCTTTGTGTGCAAAACATTATAAATAAAAGACGTTTTACGTCGTTTGAATAGAAAATAAACAAATCTCTTAAAAACAACATTTGAGTGTGTCCAAATACTTGCCACTTAACCCAGCCAATGACAGGTCATAAG
Organism: Micrasema minimum; assembly: GCA_022494985.1. Lineage (NCBI taxonomy): Eukaryota > Metazoa > Arthropoda > Insecta > Trichoptera > Brachycentridae > Micrasema > Micrasema minimum. The sequence continues at coordinate 101,645 of JAGVSP010001964.1, forward strand.
CCTTGTAAACGCCTAGATATCCATATTCCCTTCCAAATTTCTCGTCTCTGTTGAGATGTCAAATTGTAAATCTCTTAAAAATTCAAAAATAATTTTAACAATATGTTAACTGTCTTAATTAACTAACCACACTCGAATCCAATCTAAATTTACTACAAGCAAAATCAGCATTCAACCTTAAAACATATAATTTAATTTATGAAATCATTAATATGAATTTGCCAGTTGTGTAATGAACCACTCACATAAACCGAATTGTAGCAGAATACACAAAGAGGAGCTTCCTTCAAAATGTCTTCAGCCGCCGCTGGTCGTAAACTGCTGGAGCCCTGTCCCGCTGTACATCAGCACTTGGAGTTACACAGATATTCTTTCAGTTTAGTTATCATAACTCTAGCGGAGAATCTTACTAAGGTATAGAGATAGTCTTTATTGGACTGAATCACTCGCGTCTGGAACAAAAACTAAGTATTCTAAGACGTATAGATACGTGCCTGATGGATTCTTATACAACTGACAAAATTGACAGTCAAAACATGAAAATGTTAATATTTCCTAAAAAATTATATCAACTTATTTTGGGGTTCATCTTTTCATTTTATATTTTATCTTCACCTTACAATGCGTACTACGCGGCATTCGTATAATACCAAACGTAGTCAGTGTAGTCAGTCAATTAGTGCTGTTAAAATGCGATCTCTCAGGCGAATGTGTGGTGAGACTATGTATGATAGGTGTACAAATGTCGAATTTAGAGCAAAGTGCAAGGGGTAAAGGGCTTTTACGATGGTTTGGTCATGTGGAGCGAATGAGGGATAGAAGAACGGTTAAAAGAAGTTTAAATGCAAGTGTGCCTGGATGTAGAAGCCGCGGAAGGCCGAGAAAGACATGGCATGACCAAGTACGTCAAGTACTTGAATGTGAAAAGTTGGAATAATCGGCGTATGGCATGAGAAGATGTATGAATGTAGAGGGAGCAAAGGAAATCTGTCAGGACAGAGTGGTATGGCGTTCTATCCTCCCTGCCTACCCCTACGGGGAAACGGCGTGATGGTTAGTTAGTTAGTTAGTTAGTCAGTGTGATTGGTAGGTAGTGCATTTTTTCATAAAATTATCTATCTGAGGTTTAAGCTATTCTAATCGTAGAGAAAGCTAATTCTAATCGTAAACGCTTGAATATCCACATTCTCGAGTTTGAAAAAACTATCTTCATCTCTGTAGACACATTATAAATAATTAAAATCATTTTGTTGAAATTAATTAGATTAAAATTTTGCACCATGAAATATTGTAGCCCTAGAGGCAGATACTGCACATCCAGATGCACAAACGTCTGAAACCTCGTAAAGTTAACAACTTTCAACAACTTGTACAGAATGGTTATTGACTTATTGCGGGCACGTTGGTTGTTGCAAACAATAAAAGTTTCAATAACTTTCTAATACCGAGTTGAGTTAAAAAATAATAACTATTATGTGTTGACCAAAATGATTACTATTAAGTTGGTTCTTACAACAACTACGATTATGTGTTATATGTATTTCAGTTTAGACCAAAATGGGAAGAAAACAGCTTCCAAAAGAAACAACATGGTAAAAATGCAATTTAAATAATCGGTAACAACCATCGTCATTTTCCGTCCAATATCTATGTGGAGCATACTCCTACATGATTTGTATGGATTTTACAAATTGCCAACTACTTCTATATGACCTTTTTAGTCAAATTAAAGTTGATCAATAGTTCTCAAAGCAATTTATATATATGGTCAAATGTTAATTAATGATATTTAAATAAGATTTTTAGGTTTTTATCCATTTAATTTTATGGATTCAAGAATAGTAAGTTACAATTTTACGGTTAAAAAATGCTATTTACTACATTTTTACAGTTTGAATAAAATCGACCTATGTAATATAAATATTAAGTAATATCAGACTAAACTATTATAGTTACTGTTTCACAGGGAAGCATTTTTCTTTACTAAAACGAGAAGATAAATATGTCTAGATCGGTGTGAAAATAAAGATGATGACTCGATTGAGTGGTTCTCATAAAAACTGTAATAAATAATGCGATTAAGGGTAGAAAGGTGCTTAGGAAATCATCGCCTCACTTAATACGGCTCTTAATATTTGAGTGTCCCTTTTAATGGAGGATAATCTCCTTACAAATAAGTTCGACCACGTGAGGACCTATTTGATGGGCAGATATAATGTTGGAACGCATCAATCTCTTTCAAGTGAAGTAAGGAAATGGAAAAACTTTTAGAGTTTTGGATCGTCCGCTCAACTTCTAAAAACCTTTTAAGAAACCGTGCACTTTACAAAAAGGGACTTTAACATTTGTTGTTTTTTTTACATTTTTACATGTATCTTCTCTGGTCTTTTTGTGGGAAAATAATTTTGATTTGTGCGTTTTCGCACGTAGTTACTTTTGAAAATTGGTAGGTTTATTTTCACTCACTATTCCGGAAAAAATCTGAAGTTCCGATATTATTTTCGGATAGTTTTAGCAGTCATGTTTTGTATGCTTTAAGCGTTTTAGAAATTTCATAAAAGTTGGATAAATTGATCGCGTGTTCTAAAGTGGTGAGGAAATTTGTTTGTAAGCACATAAATGCTAGTTTTGAAAGTTACGCACCATAATTTGCTGCCAATAGAATTATAACTATTGTGATGGCTAAACCAATGTAAAGGTTGAAATTAGTTAATGAAAATCGATTTATAAATTTTCGTCAATTTAATAAAGAGATCTATGCAATCTTATATTATTGAATGCCTAAAGCAGCTTGTGGATCAAGTCATGGTTAAGTGAGGATTCGAACCGGTGCACATAGAGGTTTTTGATCAATCTAGCCGGCCAAAATTATTTCTTTAGTTATTATTATTCTTAATGAGATTTCCTATTGTTTTATGATGTAAAAAGTATTTTAGGATGCATAGCGTCAGAGCTACGGGACGTGGACCTGACTTAGGAAGATGCACGAGAACTGGCGGCCGATCGCTTGGCTTGGAGGCAGTTTGTGGAATCCATATGCTTCACATAGGAAGCGGATATGAAATGATGATGATGATGATGAATCAAGCTATCAAGCTGTGCTAATTTTGTACAGAAAGAAGTTTTGTCTTAATACTGTTGACAAAGGATAATGGAAATCAATTTTATTTTATCGTTTTGAAGTGGCACATATTAGGCCTAATAGCTAAACCTGTAGCATAAACAAAATACTTTTAGGTATATTGAAGGAGGTAGGGTACATATGTAAATAAATAAAAAAACTGGATTGAGTTTTACCAGTTATTTATCATATTAAAAAATATATACATTGAGGACATTTTCAAATTGTTGAGAATATATATAACAATACGTGCATATAATATATTTATTCAACGTACAATATACATTTGGAGAGTTTATAGCTTCTATGTTCCGACTTGCTAGATGTATTTCGTGTAAGTCGGAAAATAAATTTACCAAAATATTTTTGTTACTATATTAATATTATACAGAACATTGCATTATTAACACTAATAACAAGAGTAAACATTGATAAGATTGTTGATACAACCAAAAAATTCAAATATTACAATACTTATTTAGAATTTTTTTAAAGACATCAAATCTTTTTGAGGCCTACCCACTCGCTGTTGCTGTATAGGTATAGCTTTTGGGAATGAAACACATCCTTTCAACCATTCCGCGTTATTTTTTGAGAACAAGTCTTCTTTTTTATGAACTTTAACCCATCTTTTCTTTAATCGAAACTTTAAAGTTGCAAACTTGCGCTTAATGTGATCATTAGAGTAGTTTTTGTTGCCAATAAGAAAATTTTCCAGGTATTCCATTTTTTTTCGAAACTTGATAAATTTTGCTCCTGCATTTTATCAAACAAAAATTTCCGAGTCATGGTTATGACGTTGGAGACACCTGGTAACCCTTAAATAAATTATAAACAATTTTTAATCAAAACTAATTTTAATTTTTTTTATATTTTTACTTCCGCTGTTTTATTTGATGACCTACAAAGCAAAAAACGGCGAAAATCGACGGCTGATTTCTATTTTATTCTATTGTCGAAGCTTTATTCTCTATGGTAAAATAAGAAATGTAGCGAAATAGCACGAAATCGTACAACTTACACTCTCGGAAATATCAAAAATGTAAAAAATAATTCTAAGAAATAAAATCAAAACTATTTTTAATATTATGCTGTCTTACCTGCATTATCAATATCCATAACTTTTTTTGGTAAAATTAGAGCCACTTATTTAAAAATAATTTTCAAACTGAACTGTGCACAATGAACACCGATAAAAAATACATGCACTTCTCTGAGAGACGATCAACTTCAAACTGAAATGATAGTGCGGAACGAGTATTGCATTGGTCCGAGTAGGGGAGTCCCTGTGTCAGTAATCCTTTGACATTGCTAGGAAATAATTCTTTTTTAATTATGGCAAGTTTTACGAAAAAGACTTCTGACCGGCTAGATTTGTGAAAAACCTCTATGTGCGTGGCGATGGCGGATGGCGGTGCGGTGATCCCTAGACTTAAAGACCACAACCGCTACCACTGGAATATGGTCTTCTGTTCAAAATAAATATTTAGTTATCTTAACAATTTTTATTTTAAAGCTATATAAACAATTATGAAACATATTTTTCCGATGAAAAGATACAATTTTGGATGATGATAACACTATAATTATATTAATTATAAATATATATTTTTGATTAATTAATTATAATGACGTAATTATATATTTTTGTAGAGTTTAAGTTTTGTTAATAGCGAGGTGAGTCTTTATACTTGTAATGGCAAGTACCTATGCATCGATTCCCGTAGGGGTCAAAATGAAATATTTTATTCACACGTGATTTTCATATTAATATTTCAGATACCTTGGACCAGTACTGAAGCGTATGACTTATCATCTTATATTAATGTAACAAAATGATCAAGACACGCTAAACTAACACTAAACTTATTCGTCTTATGCACGTCTTATGCACCGTTGGGTGCAGATAAGGGAAAGTCGTAGAAGTAGTTTATAAAATAATGTTTGATGCTGAGCTGATAATGATCAACAATCCTTATGTATAACAATTTTGTGATTCAAAATTATTTTTTTCGTTTGGAATGGAATTGATGATTTTTGAATAGAAATCGTTTCCGCATGAATGAATGATGAATTCTTTGAGTGTGTTTATCAAAATCTCTATTGAATATTAAAAATTGAGCACTGCAGATTTGTATGGAGTATTACGTTCCATGAAAATTCATAAATTATGGAACTGGAGTTTTATTGACCGCCGCCGCCGCCGCCGACCATTATATAAATTTCCTACTGAAAGAAAGCTCTCCACCGCCACAGCCATGACAGCTTCTCTCGTGTCTTCTTTTACAGGATAACCATCATGCTTTGTCAAGTATAGAAGGTTGGTAAATTGGAATCAAAAACATATTTTATTTAATTCTTTTGTTAATCAATACCACGAGTAGTAAGACATAAAAATTTTATCCGTTTTGTTTTAAGGACAATTTTAGTCAAGTTTCTAAAATGAATTTTACTTACAACTTACTTCCCTTATCCGCACCCAATGGGGCATAGGGCACTGCATGGTACACCAAGTGCAGTGCATCTTAATAAGAATTTTTACTACATGAAGATAGAAGATCAGTCTTTACACCTTCAGTACCAGTCCAAATCACACATGAAATAATAATAATACGAAAATCTTTTGTAAATAAATATTCATGTTGACCCCTACGGGATCCAACCGACTCAAAAACGCATTTTATAATGTATGATATGTATTGTTATAATTTTACTAGATCGGGTTTCGTTTAGTTTCGGGTATTGGACGTAATAGTATGCTTATATTTCAATAGTAAAATACAATTGAAACTGTGAATATATGCTATTTTTAATTCCTTAAGTGGAAAAACACAAAAAAGAACTTTTGCTATGTAAGTGGTGTTTTTTTAAAACTTTTCGTTTTAAAAGACACTTGCAATAATGAGGCTTTTCTAGGAGAAAAAATATATGAAAATCAAAAACAGCCATCAAAAAACTGTTATTTAGTTACAAAAAATTACCCCCCCAGTTAAATAAAAAATTTAAGGTTACTCAGATTTTTTGGATAAACCGTAAATTTTACACCATGTTAAACAATGCAATAAACATGGTTTTTTCTATTTATTGTTTCCCTCGCTGGAATGTCAATGGAAATATTTTATGATGATTCAATATGTAGTATAACAATATATATAACTTATGTATAAAAGAAAAACTTATAACACTTAATCGTATTGCTTACAAAATAAAAAGTAACCTAGGAAATTTAATAAAGGAAATAGCACATTAGGTACGTTTTGGACCTAGTTTTAATATCTCAGCCAGCCCAAACACTTAACGAATTATACTACTTACTTTTATATATATGTATGTACATTTTATCTTTCTTTTTAAGATAATCCACCCAAAGAAAAATGGTTGTACAGTAAAATCACTAACCCATTTAGAAGTTTATCTTATCCCTGTGAACAGTTCTGAATGTACTCTTCGCTCCCCCCTGGACGGACCTTTAGATCATATAAAACGGAAGTATTCAAAACAATTGGGAAAACAAAATGAAAACAATAGGTTTGGTGGAAAAATCCCCGTTAAAATTTTCAATTAGCGCAAATTTATTCGTTGTGTTACGGAAGGAATATTAAAACTAAAGTCTATCGGGGTGCATTCATTTTTTATTAATGTTTCGGCGAAAATGTTTTTTTATTTTACTCTGATGATTTTGCTGAGCTTTCTAAAGGCTTTGTGTATTATAAAGAGGTCGAAGGTTGTAATAATTATATATCGATTGGATCAATTTTCGGGTTATTATATTTTTAACAATGATTTGCATAGACCATAATATTATGTAAATTATATCCTGAAAGAAGCTCTCAGAAAATTTATAGAATAGTAATATTGCCACAGTATGAGTAAATAAAGAGAAAGTTGCATTCGGCCGAATTATTGAATGCCACTTATATTTAGCATAATGTAGTATATTCTAAATAAAACATTATTATTAAAGTTAAATTAACTTATTTTTTCTACGAATATAAAAGCACAAAATTTCACAAAAATATTCATTTTATTATTAACTTAAAATATTAAAAACAAATGTATTTATTTTTTAATGAATGTGGAAAAGTCGAATGTGATGGTTTTTGAAAGAAATGAAAATATGACTAAGTGTAAGATTGTAGTAAATGGCGATAGCTTGAAACAGGTGGTAGAATTTGTATATCTGGGAAGCATGTTCACTAGTGATGGAAATATGGACAAGGACATTGAAAGGGAGGGTTAGTGCCGGTAACAGAATTAATGGTGCCTTAAAGTCGGTAGTATCTAATAAGTGCTTATCAAAGAGGCTAAATTGGCAGTGCATAATGGAGTTCTGGTACCAACCCTTATGTATGGAAAGCGAAAGCATGGAGTTGGAAAAATAAGGATGAAAGTAGATTGAATGCAGTTGAAATGCGATCTCTCAGGCGAATGTGTGGTAAAACTATGTATGATAGGTGCACTAATGTTGAAATTAGAGCAGAATGCAAGGCTGAGATAAGCATTATCGACAAAATTAAGAAAGGTCTTTTACGTTGGTTCGGTCATGTAGAGCGAATGGATGATGAAAGAACGGCTAAAAAAATATATGATGCGACTGTGCCTGGATGTAGAAGTCGAGGAAGGCCGAGAAAGACATGGCATGATCAAGTAAACAAGTGCTTGAAAGTGGGCATAATGTAAATATTTTCAAATTAAATTTCATATGTTAACATTGATAGGTTTTTGTTATAAGAAATTTTTTTTTGAAGAAAAGAAAAATCTTAAAAAGTCTGAAAGACAATTGTGTATAGAGTTTATGTATAAATCCAATATTATTAATTTATTGACGTAAATATAAACGTACTAAAAAAATTAAAATTACTTACCATAGTTAAATATTTAAATAACAAAGGGAGATTCTTCACTAACTCTCTACATGAACTCAACATTAATATTTTTATGATTTTAAATGTAATATATGTTATTTTAAAAATAATTTTAAAAAAACGTTAAATACTTCTGTGAATTGATCTTTCTTAATTTCATAGCTGAAATTAGTTATACGACATTTATGTGTTACTCGCTACGCAATTTCCAATAACCAGAGTGAATTTTCAATCTGTGCTGAGCATCATGGGCGCCATTTCGTGCCCACTCTATTCACCAACTAAACCCTTGATATTTCACAATACACGTCTCCGAGTTCGAGTCCGGCGGCTCCAGTCGCAGGCCCGGGGGGAGTATTAAGACTTGTATTATTTTTCCTGGAAATAAGCCATGGGATGTTCACTTTTTGCTCTATATTTCCGATTCGCATACTGACTGCGCCAATCGCGATGCTCAAATTGGAGTCTGGAAGTAAAATAAACAATAAATGGAGCAATGCTAACCGCAGATAGAGAAATCTGAAACCTTTTACTGGGAAATGGGTTTCTTTGAACTGCCTGCATATTGTACTGTACTTTAAAAACAATGTTATGCAAACATACAAGCAGTTATAAATAAAATCAATTTATTTATTTATATTTCTCTTAAATGACGGGATTGTAAACTAACTAGTTAGTTTGCTGAAAATGTATTTTCTCTAATGAAAGTATAGTTTCAGCTCTTTCAAAAATAATTTATATAACTTTGTCAAAATTATGTATATAGACACATTATGTATATTTCAAACAAAGTAATCAATTATTGTAGAACTCCATGATATCTTTTGTTAAAATCAAAAAACGATTTTTTTGGTTCTACGTGATTTTATTATCAAGTTAGTGACAATTGTTTCGCCGTGAACATCTGTTCCTCTCCCTATTCTTAAAAACTGTAACTAATAAGCCAATATTGTATAAAATAAGATGTAAATGTTTCAACGCCACAGTTTGATAATGCCCTTACAAGGCGAAACAATTGTCACTAACTTGATAATATAATCACGTAGAACCAAAAAAATTGTTTTTTGATTTTAACATAAGTTATTTTGTTTTATTAAATAAAAACGTGGTACAGAAGAAAATATGTTTTTTCTAAATTTAAATCAGCAGGCTAATTTTTTTACAAGAAGGAAAGAAGTTTAAAATTGATTCTTTCATAATTGATTTACTAAATTTCAGAGTTATATACGCCTGTTTAATTTTAAACAGTCGGAAATATGTAACTGTTTGAATTGTTGTTCGATGGTAAAAAAGCATACAGCGAGGGAATAAAGGAGGTTTAAAAATAAAGAAAAATAAAAATGCGTTTGGTCTCTGGAGGATCCCAAAATAATTGGAAAATAAAGAGAATGTTCCTCAGAGCACTACGTTCAATGTTATAATGATTACAATACCGGCAAATGAGATTCATGTTCTCTTGGGTAAAATACGAGAAACAGAACGCGTTTTAAATAAATTGAATTACAGAATTTAAAACCTATCTGTCTGATATAAATGTAGGAACTATATCATTTAAAAAAAATATAATTCTTTGTATTATTAAAAAATTACTGTTTTTACAATTTTGTAGTCTTGAAAAACATGGCCATTTGTTGATTGTGTTTTAGTAATTAGAAAAAAATAAGTATGAAAAAAATTCTTAATTTTTATTTTTCTCGGCGTCAATACTGCTAACAGTTTATTTTATTTAAAAAAATATAATATGTGTAAATACATCTACATATATATATATTTATTCATATTCTTTACATACCGCTCCCTTCCCCGTATTTTGACCACCTCACTTCTTCCCGCCCATTCACTATTCATTGATTTTTTCACCTTGTGCTTAACTTATGTTTTATTTTATGCTTATGTTCTTAATTTGGTCTTGTAAAGATAGGAAAAATTTGTCTCGTAGAAGCCATCTGGGCGTGTATAAATAAATTAATAAATAATATTAAGTATAATTGTAGAGTAAGTGTGTTGCAAAAATATTATTATTTCTCTTAAGATTTCAATCATCATCATCTTCATACCATATCCGCTCCCTTCTGGAGCATACGGAATCCACAAACTGCCTCCAGGCCAAGCAATCGGCCGTCAGCTCCCGTGCATCCTCCCAAGTCAAGTCCACGTCCCGCAACTCTGACGCAAACTGCCGACGAATCGTCAACATTGGACGACCAGGACGCCGAGAACCTGATGCCTTGTAAAAATAGGCAAGCATGGTTAAGGCTCTCGGGAGGCATACGTAGTATATGGCCTAGCAGCCGAAGCGCTTTGGAAGGATGAGAGTAGATACCAAGGGTTGCTGTGTCCGCTGCCTCACATCTGTGTTCTTTACAAAGTCAAACCACCGCACACCTGAAATTCCTCTTAGACACCAAAATTTCAAACATTTGTTTTATATTTTTCACATGACCTAAGGTTAAAATCTTGTATGTTTAATAAATATGCCTCATATTTTTAATGATTCTTAGATCGCGCATTAAATTTTAATCTTGGCAATCAGCAGAGTGATATTTATTCCTAAATGTGTTTAGCGTTGTAAGGTTCATAATCTGTTAATTCCCAAATAGTGGGCAGAGCTAAGCGGGGTAAGTAGGGTAAGTAGGGTAAGTAGGGTGAAGTGTATCATTTCAGGGGAAGTTCACTTGTGGCTTTAGTTTCAGGACAGAACTGAAAGAAGGCATTTAACTGTAAAATTTTACCAAAAAAAGTCGTGGTTTTGAATTTGAGTTGTGTTTGTACAAATTTAACTAAACTTATTGAAAAAAAAAGTTTTCTTTAAATATGAAAGCTTAGTTAGAAAGGAAGTTACTGATTTTTCAAATAAATAATAATGATCCCAAAAATGATTGAATGAACAATGAAGAACGATGTATTATTGTGAGTAGCTTTATTAAAATTTTTGATTTGCGCAATTGTTTTTTTACAATAGGTAATTTTTAATCAATAGATAAGTAGGTAGATAAAATTTTAAGGTAAACTTTTACTTATTAATAATTTAGTAGTGGATTGTAGTACATGGAAATGAAGACACGGGTTTGATTTTTGATGGGAGTCAATATGAAATATTCATTAAAATGTAGTATTCACAATATAAAATATCTCATATTCAATACTTTGGACTGGCGTTGAAGAGTAAGACTGATCATCTTGCCTTCTTGTAGTAAATGATAGAGATTTTGGTGCATGCAGTGCCCCATGCACCGTTGGGTGCGGATGAAGGAATTTCGTATTATTAATAAAATTCCCAGTCGGATCTGTGCTATTTTGGTTAGGATTCCTTCAGCAAGGAGTTACAAGTTATGTGGTGTCTTCGGATTAACAAGGGAAATTCATTAGTCAGTGATAATTTTAGTTACTGCCTGCACCTATTTTAAACATATCATTAACGTTAAATCTCCACCAAGAATAGAAGAGAGAACATTTTACAATTGATACAAACGCTGCGCTTATACAAATAATGGTCATCACTGAGAAACTGTGATAAAAAGAGCAAGTCGTCCAAATAATACTTTTTTTTTTTAATTTGTGACAGCTGTTTGGCGACATAGATATCAGTCGATAAAAAAATAAATAGATGCCCATTCTCGTTTGTATTTAATTTTATTTTTTTATAAATTTTTTTTTTGTTTTTGGTTTCAGGTTTAATTTTTTTTCAATAATATACGACTAGTACTTCTTTCCCTTATTCGCACATAATGGTGCATAGGAAAACTGCATTGATATACCAAGTGCAGTATATATCTTGATCATTTTATTCAACAATATGGAAAACGTTTTTGAAACATGAAAATTATTATATTATCTGTATGGGGAATTCAAAAAGGCATACCTAATAAACACAATGAATAAATAATTAAGTGTCACACAGAAATATTTTTGCTGCGGGTTAGTCTCGGAATCAGGGGTCGGATTGTTCCCCTCTATCTCTCTAGCTCCAACCTACACGAAGGTACGACACTTAGCGTATTCTCTCCCGAAACAGACAGCCCAAAGTGACACGAAATTTATTGCTTGAGCGAATTTAACCACCAGTCGTAACGGGCCTTATTATTCCCCAGAATAGTGTCTCGGCGTCGGCGTCGGGTTGGGTCGGCGTCGCGACGTCCTCCCTCGCTGCCCAGACGCCCTTTCCGGTCATTCGTTGTAATTACACGGATAACTAACAAGCATGGCCTCCGAAACAAAACATTTCACGGTTTATGCTGTTGCGTCACATAAGGTTGGAAATAAGGGACTAATTTGTGCATTATAATGAGTAATGTGGGTTGAATTCATGAAACTCACCCTATTATAAAACAAATACGAATTTATTATTCAAGATAAATAATATTTTCAGTAATTATTTTAAAGTAACGTACACTCTTAATCTCTACATTAATATATAAAATTTGTTGTTTGTTCTTTAATCTCTTTTTCTGTTTTGTATGTATTTTTTATATGAACCTTAGAGGCATGTACTCGTCACCTCAAGGCTTAGAATAAAAATTGTATTTATTGTTTTTATCAAATTTTCATGCAATGAATTCGAATGAAATAAAATATTTGTTTTTTAAAATATCCTTAACATATTTTACATCGTTTTGCTGTACCAATCATTGTTTGCTACTGGATAATTGATTACATTATTATAATGCAATGTAATAGAAGGAAATTATCGGATATCCGCTTATCCGAGATCTGCCACCGATCCGATGCCGGAAGTCATTCGAGACGGTGTGCAGTGGGGTCGGTAGGGCTGTGTAGTGAGAAGGGTAGGGCGGAGGGGAGGGTTGGCACTTGTTACCTGGGAGATTTATCGGCTATTAAACTTTAGTCTGATGTTTTACAGAATGTCAACATTCGCTATTCTGAATAGACGGATTTTAAAAAAATCAAATAATTAACATCCAAAGTGACGTTTTGATTTGATCACTACTACAATATCAAATCAGAACTATTATAATTTTTGATGAAATCGGAATGTAGTAGTGATTCTTTATGTATTTATAATAATTTCAGTAGTTTAATAGTATGTAGTATAATATTCATAATAATTCCAATATCGTAGTGGTATGTAATGTTTTAATATTTTATAACAATTTAGGACTGCCAATAATCAGCTCTTGCTTATTTCGCAATTCCACTAAATATGTAACCTTAATTTACTGACCATTAAATAAATTTTGTTCAGTTACAATCGTTTCAACAAGATTTATTCATTTTTTTTAAGATTAATTTATTTAATTTTAGGTGCTTTATATCTGGTGCCTTCTCTTCTGATAGAAGAATAAAGGGTCAAATGGTAAGAAGATATTTTATTTATAATTCTAAGAGTATAAGATTGCATTGGCTAATACTTGAGTATTTTGTAGAAAATTTTGACTTGAATTAATAGGAAAAATATTTTTATCTTTGCTTTTTGCAATTTAAGTTAAAACAACTATTTTCTTAGTGTTAAATATGAAAACATATTGAAAACTATGTCATCAATTTGTCAGCAAAACAAATATTTAAAAGAAGTAAAGTTTATTTTTAATTTTATTTATTTGATTCATAAAAACATAAGATCGTTATTCCATTAGTTATTTTATTCTGCGATTTATGTGAAATTTAAAAATTCGATAACTTATTTTGTTGTCAGACTTAATGAAATAATTATATTTTAAAAGAAAAATATCAATTACGAGCAAAGGTTTTCAATTCTCTCGAAATGAAAATTGTAATGGGATATAAACCCGAAATGAACAATTAACGAGAAATAAGTGAACTTGAGCGGAATCTCATGCTTCAAAATCGGTACTGAGGGGTGCCACCCCAAACCTCCCTTCCCTCCCTCCCTTCACAATACTCTGATGTACGAGTACACTGATACCTCGACATGCGGCTTACGAGCTCAATTCTGCCGTAACTGGAATCTTTAATAGCCTTTTTTTTTAATCAGTGCAATGCCGTTCCAGTCCTGAATATATATGTAATATCTACACCTGATTCCACTACCGAAACCTATTTTTTTTCAAATACAGTTTCGGTATTCGTAGATTTTAAAATAGCTCCGAAGCTTAGATGCTGGTTCCTATAAATAAAAATTAAATTTTTGGAAAATTGCGGTGCTTCACAATAATTATTAGTCAAGGTATTCTTAAATCATGTCTGTAAGCAAATCAAGAACGCCTATGTTAATTATTTAAAAAAAGTAATTTCGTAGGTTAAGGTAGTTAAAAGCCGAGCATTCGTAAGTCAAGATATTCTTCATTTGAGGTACTTGTAAGTTGAGGCAGTCGCAGGTTGAGGTATTTGTGAGTCAAGCCAGTTGTAAGTCAAGGCATTCGTAAATCGAGGTAGCCGCAATTCAGGGTAGTCGTAAGTTAAGCATTAACGTACTTACAGCCTCCTCCCCACCACCAGACCAAATAATTAACCTGTCTGCAGCAGCTCACCCCTGCAAGGGGTTGGAGTAATGCGCACGTGACTCGCTAGGAGAACTCCATTGTCCATGGCTAGTCTCCGGCTCAGGTGAGGCTGGTGAACAGTGAGCAGCAATGGCAGCCATTTACCGGTTGTCTGACTGTGATACGTTTGGGAAAACATTGTGATTTACGGCTCCGAATGCCTTCATTTTAATCCAATTAGATTTCGATTTTAAGAGGATAAGGATCTTATCAAAGCAGATTTAGATATCTGTTTAGTGGTGTAGTTACCACCTTTATGTAGGCACCTAGTTGGTGGCCTAATTGTGTGATGTACAAGTTAGGTGGGTGCACAGAATGAGAGCAAGTAAAACAGGGGTACTTACGTTTTACACAAAGATTTATTCACGAAACTAAACTACTGAAGTTAACACATTGAAAGAGAGGATTCTACATAACTTAATTAGGCGAAATAAAATGAAGTTGGTAAATCTAAATTGGCGGTAATTTTGTGCCTCGAAGACGCGTGCGTTGAGGTCGGAATCCGGTAGTATTCTCGAAGCAGGTTTGGCCCGTTCGTACGCTCTACGTCGGCGTTCGGCAATGTCGGCTCGTGCCGTCGTTGTCGACCCGCCACACAGCCCCCTTCCAAGTTTTGAAATCTGTTTTTCAAAACTGACGCTGTATCACCCTCCTGCCGCTACGCGTTGTGTATGCGGTTGTTTGTTGGTGTTTCCGTTTCTGCTGGACTGGCTCGTTCTTCGCGCTGTTTGGAACGCCGGCTTGCACCTGTCCAGCGAAACCTTTTTTTGTTCGCCATCCACGTCTAGTGTTACCGTCTTTTCGCCCTGGTGATGACTTTGTAGGGCCCCCTGTAGTTCGGCATCAGGGGTTTGTACACTCTGTCGTCCCTCAGAAACAAGTGTGTGGCTCTCTTTAGTTCCGGGTTGTGGATGAAAACGTTACCTTTATTGTGGTGCTCGACTGGCCTTGGTTTGACGTTTTGCATAAAATTTATCAGTTGCCTAGTGTAGGAGTCCGGGTCAATGTAGTCGTTCGTCTGCTCCAGGATGTCTGCTGGTAACTTTAGTTTGCACCCATACAGCATCTCTGCTACTGAGTGCTCTGCATTCGTGCGCAGTGTGGCCTCAGCCCGAGTAGTAGTTGGTGCTGATCGATTTTGTCCACGGAACAGGGTGGTGAGCTTTAATGGCCGTCTTCAGCGTTCTATGAAATCGCTCGATCATGCCATTACTTTGTGGATGGTAAGGCGTCGTGTTGGAGTGTGCTATGCCTGATCTGAACAAAACAAGTTAAAGTCCGTAGACATGAATTGCTACCCTGATCAGTTATAATTTTCTCCGGTACGCCGTATCTCGCAATCCAGTTGTCCCAGATGGCTCTGATGATTGTGTGGGTCTGGATATCTGCGATAGGGATTACTTCCGCCCATCGAGTGTATCGGTCGATACATGTGAGGCAGTACCTCAGTCCCTCTGATGGTGGAAACCCCCCCCCCCTTTCCCGATGAGGTCGACATGGACCACGCCAGAATTTCTGTCTCGGCATGTCGATCTTGATGATCGGTGTCTCGTGTGTGTTTGTTGACTTTGCTCTTCTGACAGGGTATGCAGGCCTTCGTCCAAGCTGCGCAGTCTGCTTTCATATTTTTCCAGACGCCTCTTTGAGATGATGTCTTGGTCGTGGCGTCGGCTCCTGCATGGTTGAGGTTATGCACTTGGTTGAAGAAAGATCTCTGTAGCGTTTTGGGGGATGTACGGTCGCATGTTGCCTTTGTTGAGATCAAAGACGATTTCTTGTCCCTGCATGTTGGTTTTGATCAGGTTCAGAGCAGTGTTCTTGTCGTCCAAGAGTGCGAGTAGTTCGTTGTCCTGCCTTTGTTCCTTATGGATCTTTTCGAACGATATGTTTGCCTCTTGTTCGAATCATGTCGATTCTTGATAAGGTATCGGCGACGACGTTGTCTTCTCCTTTTTATGTATTTGATGTCCGTGCTTTGAAACTGTGAGATGTAGTCTAGATATCTAAGTTGTTGGTCTGGGGCTTTCTTTGTCGTGACTTTACCTTCTAAACACGAATTGTATTGGTTTATGGTCCGTGTATATACAGAATTCTCTGCCCTCCAGATAATGTTGAAAGTACCTTACAGTCTCAAAAATGGCTAGTAGTTCCCTGTCGTACGTACTATATGAACACTGAGCCTTGTTCAACTTTTTTGAGAAGAAACTTATCGGTTTGTAGTTGATGCGTCTGTGGTTTGTTGTAGCACGCCTCCAATTGCGTAATCTGATGCGTCTGTACCACACTGACATCTTGCTGCTTTCCTCTGGGTAGCTAAGCTTAGTGGCGTTGATCAGCGAGTTCTTGACCCTCTTCGAAATCGTGATGTAGTGACTTCGTTCCACTCTACTTTTTCTGTTGTCATTCTTTTTTGATCCTTGAGGTAATCGTGTAGTCGTATCAATTTGTGTGCTGGCTCGTGGTATGAATCTTCGGTAGAAGTTTCCCATGGCCAAGAATCTTCTCAACTGCTTAATGGTTTCTGGCTTGTTGAGGTTTCGTGATGGCTTCCACTTTTGTTGGCGAGGGTCCGATGCCTTCAGCCGAAATTTCATAACCAAGAAATAACAGTGTTTTTCTTGGCAAACTCGCATTTAGATGGGTTTACCACCATTCCATGATCTTGAAGTCGCGTGGAACAAAGCTTTTAAGTGTGTCCACATGTGTTTCTTCGTCTGGTGAGTGCGATCAATATATCGTCGATATATGCGTGGTACTCCTTCTAGACCTCTTGTGACTTCGTTGATGTGACGTTGGAATGTTTGTGCAGCGCTAATGATAGTCCGAATGGCATCTTACAAATTCAAAAATAACCCGAATGGGGGGGGTGTGGTTATAGCTGTCTTTTTAATGTCAGTTTCATTAATTGGAATTTGGTGATATGCTCGTTTGGTGTAAGTCAATTTTGGAAAAAATTTTACAGTTACATAAGTCATTGCATAATATCGTGGATATGTGGCAAGGAATAACGATCAGGTACCGTCTGTTGCGTTTTAGCTACGGTAATCGCCACAAGGGCGATAAAGTACCATCGCTCTTCTTTCACCATATGCAATGGATGAGGCCCACTCACTCTTGGAGGGTCTACAAATACCTTGAGCCCCACCATGTGATCGAACTCTTGCTTCGGCCTGCCTCAGTTAGTTCTGGGACAGCCGACGAGTCTTACACATAACGGGTTTGCCACGGGTATCTATATGGTGGATTGTGTTGTGTTTATCCAGCCCTGCGTATGGTTTATTTGATATCTACTAGTTGTGGATACTTCAATATGAGTGAGTGGTACATGTTGGTTTTTGTCTGTTAATGATATGGAAACATGTTATGTTGTTGTTTGTGGAGATGTCAAATGCTCTGACTATCTTGCCGTTTGTATTGTCTACTAACCGTTTGTTCCTGAACATCTACTATAACAGTGGAAAGTTTGTGGAGAAAATCTGCTCCTATAATAGGGCGTGTCGTATCCGCTATTATAAACTTCCATGTAAACATTTGTTTACATCCCAGATTCAGTGTTACCGTGGTAACTCCGAAATTCTGGATCGTAGTCCCGTTCGCGTGCATAGAGGAATTAGCTTAGAACTTTTCTCCATGGCGTTTTGTGTAAAGATCTAGGGAATTAATGATATTTCCGATCCGGAGTCAACGAGGTATGACACACGGTATCGCGAAATCTTTGACAAAGAGAAGTGTTGTGTTGGTTGAATCAGCCCGCCTCCGCTATGATTCGACCATCTAGTTTTTTGAAGCTAGATTGCGGTTTTAAAATTCACATGTGTGACGCATTTCTTAGCTTGATCGCCAAATTTTGTGTGGAAGTAACAAAGAATAGTTTTCTTGTTATTTCCGTTGGCCCTATAGCTTGTTTTGTTGAAATTGTTGTTGTATTTGTTGTTATTGAAATTGTTTACTGCTGTTACTTGTTGTGTGTTTGAATCTATTGTTTTTGTTGTTGTGACTATGCTGTTTGTTGATTGTGTGAAATAAACTCTCTACATTATGGGTTAAGAGCTTGTACGGACATGTTCTAAAACTACAAATTGTTATTTTTTATTGTTCAGGTACCTACTACCGCTACATTATCCTGTGTTGTACACCTGTATTAGGCGATCTGCTATCGTCGCTTGCACTATCCAAGTCATCTTCGCTTATGGCTAAATGAGCTTGGATAGTCTTGCGCAGTTGTGTGTATCCACAAGTATTGCAACGATTCGTTTCGTCTATTTGTAAACCTATTGCTAGCGTCCGCATCTCTCTAAGTAGGCTGGGATGGGTTTCGATCCCCAAGCTGTAAGGAAGAAAACAGTTATTCTCCTCCTTCTGTCCTGTGGTCAGCCCATGCGTTGGGATTATCGCTTCCTTCAGCCTCGTATATTTTTGCTCGGTTCGGTTCCATGAGTAAAATATCTGGAAACCTTGTCTATGTGCGTTTGTTCAAGTTTTGGACACTAAGTGACTATAACTTAACATGCGTCTTCGAAACTATGTTTGCCAACTCGAATTGTGCTTCCTTTCTGTTTAAACCACAGTTCCGATGTTTGTTCACCATAGCTGTGGATAGTTTTAACGCTAATTCCCTATCCGTGTGGCACATGTTGTTTGCTGTGTTGAATATTTGTCAAGTCAGTGTTGTCTTTGTTAGCCATTTGTTTACAGTTTAAAAATATTCGTTTTAAAAAAAAAAAAAATATCAGAAAAATGTATGTAATAATGATTACAGTATAAGTTATAAAATATCGAAAATAAAAGTATTCCAATAATGGTGTGTAGTTGTATTAAAAAGTTAAGTTTAAATTATTAGATTTAAATTTTAAATTTAAATTTAAATTTCTAAACAAAAATATTTATTTTTTTAATGTCAGAGTCCCTATTTGTTATATTGTACTGGCAAGGTTATGTAAAAGCAAAATTAAAAACAGAAAATTTAAATAATTATTTTACATCATACGGCGGAACACATTTTCCAACTATTAGGTATTTAGTATTTCTCAAGCCTGAGTGGTCCCCTCGATATTAATATTCTTGTGATTGTCCGTTGTTTACAATATATCAAGTTTAAAAATGGTTATGGTAAAACTTCAAATCTGTAACACATAATAACATTGCATAGCCTAGTTTAAAAATATAAACATATATAGTACAGTCACACAATATAATGTATTATAGAAAAAAAAAGAATGGATACTAATGTCCACGTTACTAAGTTAAACATTCGTCGACTTAGCCGCCCCGAATATCTGTTTGTTTGATAGTTTCAAGTTGTTTACAAATAAAAATTTTACAAATTGCAAGTATTGTGAACGACTGCGCCAGCTAAAAAAATATTTCTCGATAAATTTCGCTGGTAAAAAAAAAACTTACTCCCACAGTGCGTTCACAAGGAGAAAACTTTCGGATGCCTACGTCACGCTTGTCTCGCCATATAATATTTGGTCAAAAATAATTATGTACCGGATTTTTGAAAAAAAAAATCAAAATTTAAGAACTATAAATAAAATTATTTTCCTGGTACCTTGTAAGTACCTCTACTCAATCTGGCACCCTATGTAAATGTTCGTGTGAATTGTTTGTGTGTTCGACTCAAGAAAATAAGAAAAAAATAAAATTTTTTATATGTGTTTAGGAATGTATTAATCGGCGTGCGATTTTTGGTGAGCGAGTCGCTCGAACGTATTATATTATGTTTGTTTATAATACATTTTAGTTTAAATTATTGAATCACCTGTTTGAATTATATCCCGCCGAGTAATATTGTTAAAGAAATTAATCACTGTTTAATCAATTCACTAGTTACATTAATAATTACTTTACATTAGTTACATTTACATTGAAGATTGTTACCGACAGAAAAATTCACTCGATTCGCTCGGTCTTTGAAAAATCTAATTCTTTGAAATAAATTAATTAACCTTACAATAAGTTAACCTTGAAATAGATTAACCTTGATTGAATATTACAAATAAATTAAAAAGTGAAATCAAATTAAGAATGAAATTTTAAAATTTTCATGTACCGACCGAAAAAAAATAATTGTTGTACAATTTTGTCAAGCGAAGATATTTCTGTCTGAAATTTTGCGCAATTTTTATGGAATTTGAATGGGGTCACGTGATTGATTGTTTAATGTTGTGTTTTCGTGTTTCAAAAACGTCGGGGTTATACCACTTTAGTGGTGTAGTTACCACCTTTATGTAGGCACCTAGTTGGTGGCCTAATTGTGTGATGTACAAAGTTATGTGGTAGTGCACAGAATGAGAGCAAGTAAAAACAGGGTACTTACGTTTTTACACAAAGGATTTATTCACGAAACTAAACTACTGAAGTTTAACACATTGGAAAGAAGGATTCTAATAAACTATATTAGGCGAAATAAAATGAAGTTGGTAAAATCTAAATTGGCGGTAATTTTGTGCCTCGAAGACGCGTGCGTTGAGGTCGGAATCCGGTAGTATTCTCGAAGCCGGTTTGGCCCGTTCGTACGCTCTACGTCGGCGTTCGGCAATGTTCGGCTCGTGCCGTCCGTTGTCGACCCGCCACATCTGTATTTTTTGAAAATCCTTTGAAATTACAAATGTTAAATCTGTATGCAATAAACAGTTCCTATGCTTGCTCAATTTATGATTTAATGTTTATTTTTTTTTTGGCTAAACCATTTAGTTAACGTGTTATTTATTAAAATCTCGAATATGGATGGATATTTAAGAGAATACACTGAAAAAAATTTGAACATAAGAACACATTTTACAATATGTACAATCTAACCTATTTTATTTTGTTGATTGATTCGGCATTCACTATGTAACACTTCATAATGAATTATGATTAATAAAACACTGTTTATGTGTTAACTATTGGTTTATTCTACATAAATAGAAATAATTCTATACCACTTGAATTTACCTACACTAAAATGGTTTCGGGAGTATCCCGTTCTACCCTCTCGACTGGTGAAAAGACCACTAAAATTAGAATACAAATGTTATACTTAGCATAGCAATTAATTATCAATTTTTTTGTACAACTTCTTAGTATTCTACCATCACCACTTTGTCCCAAGATGTGTTTTTTCGATTTTTTCTATCACTTCTATGTATCAATATTTATGTTACCCTGTGTTTAGATTTCTTAAGTATTGCAATTTTAATTTTTCTGTATTTTTCTGTATAACATCTGTATTCTAATTTAGTGTCTTTTCACCAGTCGATGGGAGAACGTTACTTCCGAAACCAGGTAGTGTAGGTAAATTCTATTTTTATAGAATAAACCCAATAGTAACACATAACAGTGTTTTATTTAATCATAATTAACCTATTTTATTTTACTACCCACCACATCATGAAGGGGAATCATCGAGATACCATAGTCCGCTCCCTATGTGGAGCATATGGAATCCACAAACTGCCTTCCAGGCCAAGCGATCCACTTATTTTAAAGTATATTCCACTCAATTACGTTTTCTGCTTGAAATTTGTATTTTGCAGTGACATGTTAGCACTACAGTAAATTAAAAATCATAAGAAGTTTTTATTACTTTCTAAATGAACATTAGAATGTCAAACGAAATTCTTATTACAATATGAAAAGAGAGGAAATAAAAAGAAAAAGGGTTTTGAAAAATAGTTTGAGCGAAGTTTCTTAATAAAGGTGTTGAAATTGAATAGAATTCCTTCTTTTGTGAAGCGGTGTCCAGTTTCCGTATCAGGAAATAGAGCTATCGGAGGCGCACTTATACCGCCGTAGTAGCCTTTCTAGGATACAGCACTGTTGAAATTATACTAGGATATATCTCGGATACAGTGTGGTAGTACCTCTTTTCAGCCTTCTATCCTGGATAGAGCCTGCTGAAACACCTATGTAGTCCGCTAACCCCGACAGCCTCCAGACACCAGCTCCGTCTAACACCACTTCCGGTAGACTAGACCAGTCATATCCCTTCAAGTGAAATATCCGCGTATCTCAAACAGTGTCCGCATGTTTGAAAAGTGTTTGTTAATTTATAAAATATATATTTTATTTGTTTTCAATTTCTACAGGGTGTTTCGCATGTACACAACATGAAATAGGGAATGCTGGCTGAATTATTCTGTATTTTTTTAAATTTTAAGTTAACTGGAAGCAAGAGTTAAGTTCAAGTAAACCGTGGGCTCTTGAATGGACCTAGTGATGACCACATACTCCACAAAAGAGCGAAGATGGTAAAAATATAAAAGGAAACTGTGATGAACTATTTAAATAAAAAAACTTTGTTTTCAACTACTTTTTTTATTATTAATATAACTCTTGACCGATTTTTGAACAGTGTCTCTTTTTCAAGGGAACAAGAATAAATTAAATTAGAATAATGAAGTTTTTGTCAGTGCATATGTTCAATGTTCAATGGTCAGGTCTATTGTTTGTTTCAGGTTGAGAGATGAATGGATGGGGTGGGTAATTTATGACCTTTTTTATGGATTAGATATCTTTAAGTTAAGAAGTGGGCCTGTAGGAAATATTACTTTTATTTGATTAATTATTAAGTTGCACAATTATTTAAAGACTTTTTTTATTTCAAAAAATTTCTAAATTGTCTAATTTTTAATAGTTTATTTTCTACATTGTAACACTTTTGAAAAAATTCTTCTTGATGTTCTTAGGTACACGAAGAAATTCTATGATTAATTCAATTGCTTTTTCACTAGATCCCTCCAGGAGGGCAGACCGTGTGAACCAATCTTTCTACCCCTCGCCTACATCTGTGCCGGTCAAACATTCCGCATCCATACAGTCACCAAGTGGGACAGGCGTAGAGGTATGGTCAGGTAGGGTTTCCTGGAGGGATCTAGTGATGTCCACATGCTCCACATAGGAGCGAACGTGGCGAAAAAAATTAAAATTATTAAATGTAATATTTTATAGCAAATTAATAAATACCCAAATACTTTTTTTGTTGGTAAATATTGACTGTTTTTAATAAACCCTCCAAAAAGCTTTAAAAATACATTAATTATGTACTAGTATATGCGAACAGAAACACTTGTACAAGAATACAAAAAACTTTCGTTGTAAGATTGTATATATATTACAAAATAATTTTAGTATAAATTTTCTGAAAGCTGTTATTCTTGAAATAAAATTCAATAAAAGCTATTTTAAGCCTTAAAATTTTCAAAATAATATAATACTTTCTCTTTTGAAGTCACGTGAGTTTCTGAAACATGGTCACCTTTGAGTATTGAGGTGAAGTATCTCCTATTGAAGTGTACAGAGTACAGAGATTCGTTCCATCCTTTCTAGAGAAGGTGGCGCGAGGAGATAACAATAGGTTTACGGGGAGCAGTCGTGGGAGGGGATTACACGGACCTGCATTCTGTTCCCGGGAAGGCAGAAAGATTAGCCTCTGCGCTCATAATTACGATACTTTACCCTGGTGGATTCATACTAATATTTCACGTGTAACATGATAGTGGGACTCAATCGTCAAATTATATAATATTTTGGACTACCATTCGTTGGATCAAAAACACATTTAAATCATCCCAATTTGATAAGTTATGTTGTGCATATTATATTATTTTTTAAAATTCCCGGAATGTTTTATTGTTTTTGTAACTGTCTTTAGCAAATTTCTCTTAACAATGTTATGATTACAAAAACTTTAATAAAGTGATTTCTATCTAAGCGCAGGAAACAGTTACTTCTAAACCTGAAATGTCCTATATTTTTTTATTTTCGTCTATTTTTCAAAACTTGTTTTAATAGTAATTTTAAATTTGAAATTAAATTTAAAAATTAAAATAATAATTCGAAATCAATGAGATTCTCGTAAAAAAAAAATTTAATACTGTAGGTATTATGCATTTAAGTAATCAATTTTTTAAATCATAAATCCTAACTAATTAAATAAATATCCATTTTTTTGTGAAATCGATGACTGTTTTATTGTAATGATTTTCAACTGTTCTACCATCCTCTTGATAGCACACGAAGTTGAACCTTCATCCAATATAAAACTGAATGACACTAACAAATAAAGCTCCATTTGAATAGCAAATACAATTTGTCATATACATATACTACAATGTCACGGACTGTTGACATAAATGAAAAAGCTGTCAAAAATAGAGTTGGCACTTGTAACCTACAAATATTGTACGTCAAATGTAGATTGGTATATTTAAACATTTATAACTATTATTGTCAAACATTTCGCGTTGTAATGTCGGTAAAATTACAAAGTTTAAAAACTATTTTGAGAAAGTAACTAAATCTGAATGCAAGACTTTGTTTTATTCTGTTTTTTATACACTGCTATTGGTGCATCATAAGGCGTAGATTTCAAGGGAAGGGTAGGAGGAGATGGTGTTGTAGTAATGAATTATAAATTCATTCAATTAAGTAAACATAAATAGTAGTAAATTTCTGCATTCAGACTTAGTTTCTATATTAAAAAAGATCTGTTCATTGGCAAGTTTATCCATATATATGAATAACATTTTGACTTCTTTCACCACGCTCTCTCCTATATAGAGTATGTAAAACAACATTAGATCCCTCCAGGTAACTCTCTCGCCTCTTCCCACGTCAGACCCGTCGGCTCCGCCGAGTACATCCGGAAAGATGGCCATACGCGGTCTGTCAGAACGGCGGGACCCCTGTAGGCACAAAAAGAGGCCGCTCAGATTAAGCCGGAATTACATTAGAGCCACGCTGTGCCACGCAACGGCCAGGTGATTATACTACGGTGTCGTGTCTGACGAATACGCGTGCAGACGAATGTCTCACTAGTTCTATCAGTTCGTCGGCGGACATCTTGCGCGCGCTCTGATACGTCTGTTCACTTGTTCGACATCGCGGCGCAAAGCGACTGCCCACGGGTGATTATACTAGCGACGACGCGCGAGCCAACGCGTGGCTTCCCCCACACACCGATCCCACGCCGATCGAAATTACTGGATCTGCGTGGCGTCAGATCGGTCGGCGAACACGCGGGACATGTCTAATATAATCATTTTCGATACTAAAATGCATGAAATCGATTCCAAACCCACGCGTCATTTTGCGACACGCGGCGTGGCTCTAATATAATTCCGGCTTAAGGCTCTCCCAAGGCATCTGGAGTACAACCTCCAATAACTGGAGTCGTGAAGTCGCGGCAGTGGACCTGGTTTGGGCATTTTTTTACGTTATTTTAAATATATATCAAGGTCTTGAAAGATAGGTAGACAAAAAATAAAGGAGCTACCGAGGTCTTCTTTAAATTCAATTAACACGTTTCAATCATCAAACATAAGACTGGGAGAAATGGAGACAATTAGTATGGTCAACTGTTGTGCAATCAGAGAACTGGGATGCCCAGAATTAAGAGGAAGAGAAAAGTGGTTGGCGCAGCTAAAATAGTAAAACAAAAAAACTAAATTTTTTGGTAGGTAATTTAATTTATGTTCAGTTTGACAAGTACCGTATTTGTATCAGTGTCACTTGGATAAAATTGTGATATATTGAAATAAAATCGTGAAAATTGTAGACGCCATGACAGTAAAGAGAAAGGGTTTGACAGTTTTCCTGTTTCAGTTTGTATTATGCATGGCTCACAATACAATTGGAAAATGGCTTACTTCGTCCTAGCACTATTGTTTCCCTTACTTAAAGGTGTCAATATCATAATATTATGATATTATATTTATACCTTTTCAAGCCTCTGAAGAAAAAAAAATAATTGAAAATTTAACGATGAGTCATTTTGAACATTTAAAACATACACGTACCTTAGTAATACTTCAAATTCTTCTAATGTGGTACCATGGACTGGAACCGAAGCGTAACACAAAATTTCCAAATAAATCTTATCTTGGACCTAATTAAACTCATTGCGCCACCTATCAGAAAGGGCAGAACAACATTTTCCGAGCCAATTAGTATAGGTATTAAATAATATTTACGTGTTTTTAATATAATTTAAAAAAACAGCTTTTTCACACAAAAATCGCCGCCGATGTCACACTGAAGAGATGAACTCTTAGCAACAAACCTGATTACATTAATCATTATTTATTTCTGTTATAACGTAAATGAAAGTCATTGGTTATAACGGTAAAAAAACAAAAAGCGAAAAACATTGGCGTTATTTTTTAGTCGATGTTTCACGAAATTATCTTTTCCCCATAATATATTACTTGCACGCTACAATTAAATTGTTATGCACCCTTGGGTAGTGGGTGGTGCAGTGATAGAATATACCTGTATGGTGAGCAAAACAGTGAGTCAAGTGTGCGTTAGGGAGGAGTGAAAATATATTATTTAGATCAATTTATTTTTCAATTCAATTGTATTACCTTCTTATACTTTCCCTTATTCCCACCTGATGTTACACAGCATTACATTTATACATTTGATAGAGGAACACGTGTTGGGAGAAAAATAAATATATTTTAGAAGTTATACCCAGGTATTTTATTTCCGGTAATTGCAGCATCTTATTACATTTAGTCAAGACAGTCAGTTTTACAATAAGGCAAGACAATCAGTCTTACGTTTCAGAGCCAGCCCAAGGTATCATATTTATGAAATATTTTTATGTGAAAAATTACATTCAAATAAATTTAATATATTTATTTTGACTCCTGTCAGGAATCAAATCCGTGACCTCTTGCATGGTAGCCAATTGCGCTGTCTGCAGCAGAATGGGCAATTCATACACGTTTTCAATTATTTCAACAGAAAATAGTTAACATCATAATATGAGACAGGACAGTGCTGAAACTTTGTAACTATTATAAATCCGAAATATCAATTAAAAAACAACAAATTACAACTACATGCTAGCAGCCTTACTATAACTTTCCCTTATCCGCCCCTGATGGTGCATAGGGCACTGCAATGATAAACCAAGTGCAGTGAATTTATATTTTTGAACATTGCAGCATCAAATACAGCACTTGTCCAACTTAGCACTGTTTTCGTTCACTCCGTCTTAGTGTACGCGGGGCAGATTGCGGGTGCGGGGGGCGCAGCGCCCCCACGTGGCGGGGCGGCGCGGCGGGGGCTCGGGGGGCGGTACACGTGCGGACGCGGCCTGTTAACACGGATATCCACTAAGCTGAGCACGGCCGATCGATCTCTGCTATCTGCCTATATCCTTTGTGCATCCACACATTACAACGTCATACAACGTACCTGGATAATGCAAGGACTAGTTATCTTCGTAGTAGTAGATTGCATTTAAGTTTTTTTTTATTTAATGTATTTCATTTATGTTAGAACACACATATTTCTACTTCTTAAAAAAAATCATAATATATATATAATTTCTTTTTTTACGAGGTGCGTTTAATTTTTTATAACACCTTCTAATATTTCCTAACTGAAAAAAAACAATCTTGTGAACATGATGAAATCTGCTTTACTTGTCAACTTTACTTGTGATTATCATATTAATATTTCATATGTGATACCATGGACTGACGCTGAAACGCAAGACTGATCGTAACAATGCAAAGCCCTATGAAGTAAAACATAGGTTTTACAACGTCGGTGCCGTGAAAATATATATAATTTAAATATGACTCATTGTTATGTCTATAAAATTATTAATTTAACATTTTTAGGACAATCTAGAACAGATGTATTTTTGAGTGAGTTTAATAACAAAAGGAAGTTACTTCTAAAACATAAAATTACAACATACCTAATACGAATAAAGAAATGTAGAGTTCAAAAATATGATAATATTTGAATAAGAAATGTAAAGATGAAAATTTAAAAATAAATTAATAAGTTGATAATAAAGAGTTCCGTTTTGATCATTTTTTTACGAATATAATGAAGTATTTGATAAATACGAATATGCAAATGCAAAAAAAAATATGACCTCAGTATTTTGGGACTGAAAAGGCATCATTATGGTCAAATTTCTGCATCAGAAGGATACAATTAATGCACAACAATATTGTGAAACCGTAAAAACATCAAAACGAGCATTCAAAACAAAAGGATGGACATTCTGACAAGAGGAGTTCGCCTGTTGCACGACAATGCCCGTCCTCACACAGCCTTAACCACCAAAGCGCTCTTGGACTCATTTGGTTGGGATGTTCTAAAACCACCCCTGTATTCCCCTGACTTTGAACCTTCAGATAATCATCGTTCTACCTTCATTAACCTACACGTGAGTGGAATTAAATTTTCAACCGAGAGCAGGCGCAGAAAGAGGTTCTGAATTGGGGGAAGCAGCTGCTGGGAAAGTTCTTCGAGGAGGATCAAAAAAGCTCGTGCCACAGCTCACAACATGCGTTGAACGGGATGGCAATTATGTGGGAATACATTCTACATATTGATGTATCAACAATATACTGTATTGAAATATTTGAAAATCTAATAAACTGCTTTATTAACCAATCGTGTTGGTTGCATCAATGATTTTTTTTAAATCAAATTGCAGTTGGCAATCCTTCTGATAAAATATTTTAGATTTGTTTATTTTAGCTAAGCAGTTATATTTTGAGTTTAGTCTTATTGACATTCTTATATTAGTATTAGGAATAAAGGTTAGTTTAAAAATAAAAAGCAGTTTAATAATGATTTATCAGTTTTCCGAAACTATTTTAATCATTGCGTTGGCAAAAGGCTGTAGATTGAAAACACACAAGTCAGTATAAAATGTTACATGTTTCACTGACTAGGTACCTACTCCTAGTGATCACTTGCAGCCAGACTCATCTCATATCGCTCCAAATACATGACGCATCAAGAAGAGTGCAAACAGTTGGCTTTCAATAAATAACACTGGCGGAGGGGGGTGATAGCTGTTGCGGCTTATTGCGGTGAAGCCACCCCCCCCCCTCCCCCTCCACCCTCTCCGCTCCATCGTCAGACTCGGTTATTATTACTTGTCAGAGTAGGAAAAAAGATAATTTCTTTTACTCTCATCGTGTATTGCACTTTTAAGGGAATTTAATATCATCCAGTACCTAAAGATTGCATTTGTGATGCATATATAGCGGTTATCGGTATATTATTAAGAGATTTTACCTATTACTGTCACAACTGGAATATGTAAACATCTAGATAAGTTGGTAATAAAACGTTACTATTAAGCTTCGTAGCTTAATTTTGGTCGCCAACGAACATGCGTCATACCATTTTACAAAATGGCTACTATGCCCTATAAGATGGATACAAATTACCAATATGTTATATAGATCACCTAAGTCCAAACATAATTAGAGAAACGTATTGTTATTTACATATTTTTCTGATATCAGATATCTGTTTTTTATTACAATTCTTTACATATATTATTATATTCGCCTTCTCATCTTTGTATTTTTTTCCTAACGTGCGCGCGTGCTTTTATAATTAAATACTTTTGAGCTGTATTGTATTTTAAACTTTCTAATAAAATGCCAAAATCTTTTTTAACGTGAGTAAACCATAATAAATAAATATTTTGAATTTGAAACTGGTTTCATATTTATTTAAAGTTGTTACTCTTCCGTTAGCTGCCAAGACGGATTTCTTTTTGATTTGAAAAATTAAAGGATGTTTTATTAAGTAGAGATGTGCATACAGAATTCCAACAGTGGATACCCTTCACGTGCACCCACACCTGCATAACATCCCAAGTACAGTTACACTGCAGCTCGGTAGAGTTATGTTTCCTAGGAAAAGGTAATACTGCATTTACATTTTATATAAGATGTTTCTCACGGGCATCTAACTTATTTATGAAAAGGAAATAAGTGAGTTTTTTAGCGCTCTAATACGAAATTATTACCTAGAAAAATAAATCTTACCTGTTCACCCTTTCGAAAGTCAAAAATAATACAAATTATAAATGTTTAAACAATAACACACGTCTTGTGCAATTATTTTGATAAACTTTTGTTGTAGCTAATCATTGAAAAAGGCAATCTATTTTTTCTAATAACCGATTAAATAAACTAATTCCATATTCAACAAAACATGAGTTATTTTAAACTTTTACTTTGGCACGAAGGATCGTGAATATACATGGTGTAATTCAACTTGTAGTACAACCCGAAAACTGGTGAATCTACATCATATTTGGAGTCGAATGTGTACCGTGACTTTTGAATCTAAACTTGAACAAAATATTTTTTCTTCTCATAAAACCTTAGCGCAGATTAAATAAAATTGCACAAACTCATATTTAAATTCTGTTTTTGGTTTTGTTTTTTTATGGATAATATTTTAAAAGATATTTTAAATACACTTCATAACGACTCAATTTTCTCGAAAAATATGGGTCAAATCTAAAAATTTTATTCTACAAAATCGACTCCAAATATTATAGGGATTCACTGGTTTCCCGCTTGTACATAGAGTTTTGTTACACCATGTATATATTATATAGGGTATAAATTGAGGGGTGGTCTCAAATATTTTTTTGGATTCCTCATATCCGTGATCCTCATGCTTAAAGTTAAACATAAACTACTTACCAATAATTTACACCGAAATGACCCAGATTTTTATGAGCATAATCTTATAGTATCCTCTTATTGTTCTTATTGTTATTCCTCCAAGGTACAGTATTTATTAGTCAAAGAAGGTATTCACAGCAATGTCGCTTAAAATAAATTCATCTCGTAAAAAGACAGTAGAAAGGCGGTGAATACCAAAATTCAATAAAAGCATTTCATGGCGTTTTTAACATAAGCATGATATAATATCACTTGTAAAACAAAATAAATATACCGGAGCGGGAACGTCGCGCGTCGCGGCAGATGTAGGCGTGGATTAGGAATCAGCTTATCCCGAGACAAGCGAGAAATCTCGTACCAAAAAATGTGTTAGCGTCTGTAGGAACCTTCTTCTACCTTCCTCTACCTTCTTCTTTTCACCCCCAGGGGTGAACTCTGATCCCCGGGGTCGGGTCGCCACCTGGAGGGTCCCACGCCCCGAAGAAAGCGCATTATCCACCCGGACAGTCTTTCAGGATTCAGGAATAGCCAAACCCTGAAAGATACGCTGAAACCCGCTCCTCGGTCCGGAGATTTTCGGGAAAATTTAACCGTTTGTATAAGAAGATAATGAATCAAAAAATGTTGGGTTACAGAGAGTTCTTACCGGATAAAACTGGCGGTCTGTTTCAAAGAAATACGTTTTGAGAAAAGTATTTTTAGAACCAACGTAATTACTTTTGAAAACAGTTTTTATCCTTTACCAATAGACTGACAGTTTTACAACAAAATTAATTCTTATGAGCACTAGACTGATAATTACTTATTTAAATTAATAATGAGTATTATTGATATTAAAAGCGCTCTCTGTTAATCATGATGACAATTTTTTATTAAAGGAAAACGTATTTATGATTCTACTGAGTTTTTTATTAAAAAGCTACTGCTTTGAAGGTTGTGTTGAAACTAGTCAGAATATTATTGTAAAAATAATGTGAATCATAAAAAGCAATTGTTTTTCTTTACTATGAGAGTAAGATTTAGATCAAAAAATCTATTTTAAATGTGACAAAGCTATTGTTTATTTTCACTTTTCCTTTCAAGTTTTCTAAAAATAGCTCTGAAAAATTAAGTTTTTAAAGACATTTCTCTTTAAAACTAGTCATATTTCACTTGAAACAACTAATCGTGCAGTTTAAAATATATCTATTGGAATTAATTGCCATAATAACTAAATAAAATACTGTCAATAACACCCATATTAATAATTTTCGAAAATTTTATAATTAAAATAATACGGATAAACTTCACATATTATTTATTGCACATTAAGTTTTTTATTTATGCATTTCATAATTCTTTAAAAGCAAAAAGTCATGTATTCATTAATGATCCTTGCTTTTTAAACCTTTTAAGGAACCTAGAGGTGAGGCAACGGACGCAGCAACCCATGGTATCTACTGTTACAGGACGCACGGTAGCTGGCGGCCGATTGCTTGGCTTAGAGTCAGTTTGTGGCATCCATATGCTCCGCATAGGGAGCGGGTATGGTAAGATAATGATGATGACTTTCAAGCTTTTACATATATTTTTCACTAGTTAGGTACATGAGAGTAGTCCAATAATTATTGTAACCATTCTTTTTTTTTAGAATGTTTTTTATCTTTTTTCTTCTTCTCTCACCACGTTCCTCCTCTCACCACGTTCTTCCTCACCACGTTGCTCCTCTCACCACGTTGCTCCTCAGGGGTGGTAGAACCACTCCTATGTAGAGCATGTAGACAACACTAGATTCTTTCAGGAGACTCTATTGCCAGCCAGCTCTCTCGCCTCCTCCCACGTCAGTCCTCTTTTTTTTCTTAGAACTAACTTTTTATCCCAAGGAAAATAGTATTTATCTATTAAAAGAATACGGATACCATGATGACGTAGGTACCTTTATTCAACATTTTATCTGTCATGTTATGATTCATGTACTTAATATTAAAAATGAACCTCCTTGCCATTAATCGTCCCTTTTGAAGGGTCCTCTGTACAGACAATTTATAAGAGGACAATAGCAAGACCCCGAATAGTCGAATCTGGGCTACTTCTTTTTCAACTGTGGGACGGATTGAGTATATACAGAAGTATTTTGTATATAAATCAAACCAAAAATAATAAAAAGTAGAAAGACACGTGATTAATTTTTGTATTTTTAATATAAAAATATCTAGTTGTTTCGGATAAACATCTCAGTCCAGCAGGACCAATAACAGATGGAAACCACACTGAGGCTTTAGAAAAATCTTCGGTATTTTCAATACAAAATTCCGATTTTATTAACATTTACAAAGCCTTAAAAATATTATCAGATAATATGTTAGGTAGTAAATATATTCGACAGGATTAGAAACGCCCAAATTCAAGCAACTTGCGAAGTCCAAGATGTTGTCAGGTGGGGAAGAAAGAAAAAGAAACTGGCTTGCACACGTTGAGAGAATGGACGACAGTAGAATAGCCAAATCCGTGATGCATCTCTGCCCACCTGGCCGCCGACTTCCTGGACGACCTGCAAAAAGATGAAGGGACAGTTGAGAGTCGACATCCCAGAGGCAGCATCGAACGAGAATCATATAGACCCTTAGGTCTATCTTAAGGAGAAGAAGAAGAAGACTTAAAAATAAAATAAAATAATTTCAAATAATATGTGAATTTATGACAAAAAATTACTGCTTCTCATTTTCTGGATCTTTCTCGCAAAACTATAATTGAAATGCAGCATTTTATTTCTCCTTAAAAAATAAATAAGAACCCCATTTTTGTGACCACCTTCAATTTTGTGTTCGCCGCCAACTTGGTCTTATGTCTAAAGCAAACACGAATTTTCCGAGCCTCAGATTCCCTTCCAGTTTGAGAACCTCCGAGATCTCGGGCCCCGCCCCCATAGGATGTAGGAAGGTCGCCCGATGACAAACAAGTGTTCACCTGTTTATTGCGTCCATTGTGTAATGATGATAAATGTTAAGGCTCTCTAGTGAATGGGAAGAAAAACGATCAGGGACACTTTCCACTGATTCTCAGCCGTATTATGATTTGTTGTTCGCTGATTTTCCCCCCATTATTCGTCTTTCAGGGAATTTCTATTTAATTTATCCCCTTTGTCATCACAGCGGTGGATTCTGAATGCTGATTACTAACTTAACTGAAATACGGGGGTTTATTTCCAATTAATGCTTTGTTCGGATAGTAATTAACGTTTTTAATAAATTAATAAAAAGGCAACTTTTATTTATTTGTAAAAAAAATTCCATGAAAACACAAACTTCTTCATAAATGAATACTTTAATAACTTTAAATACATGTTTTCATGACCTAATTCGTTAATATTCAAATGCTTTGAAAATTATGGAAAAGAAAACTCATCCAGTTTTTCAAACAGTTTTTGTGTGTAAATATAAAAATAAAAATTTTATGATTTTGTTATTATGGTACTAAAATAGTCATGTTTTATGGCACTTGACGTCAACAAATTTCATACGTACTTTGTGTAATTGATTGAAGGTTCTATAGCAACAAATAACCTTATTAAATTTTTTTTACCACATTCAGGTGCCAATATTTACATAAATACATGCCGAGTGTAAACGTGAAATGGCATATGCTATGATCCTTTGAAATATATTATTTTGTTATACCTACTACTTATTTATCTTGCACAAAAAAGATACTGTCGCGATTAGAGAAATATAGGATAAAAAGCAAAAAAAAAAAAAAATATGTAGACAACTTAAAAGGTAATAAAAGGGTGTTTAATTCTAAAAAACCTGACCACAATAATAAACAAGGAAAAAATACTAGAAAGAGAAAAACACTTGTTTCGTTGTTGGTAGTTCAGTAAAATAATGGGTCAAGTGTTTTATTTGTTCGCAGAGCACACAAGGCAGTAAAATATAAGGGTGAATTTAAAATATAGCTTCCCCAAGAGTATTTGAAAAAAATAGGAATAAAACACATACATAGACACTAGGTAGGCATCTACACGTGCACAGTGTACATACAATATACATACCACTGTTAACTATGTAAAGGAAGAAGAGGGTTGGTACAGGTCACGTAATAAGAGCTGGCTATACCACAGCACTTACACATTCAACGGACACTTAAAAAGAATACTCATAATTAACTAGAATTAATTTGATATGGCAACATTTCATGAAACAGCTGATTTCAAATTGATTCCATTGCAAGAAAAACAAAAAAACCTTTGTAAAGTACACCAAGACATAAATAGTAATATACTTCATATTAACTATTTTCGTGTATTAAATATAATATAACTATACAGTGCGTCTATTAAAACACTAATTAGTTCTAAAATAATATTACGTTTGCATCAATAAGAGCAAACGTAAATTCTACCTTACACGTCTCTTTAATTGTATTACTTATTGTACGCGCTAGTTTTTATTACTAGACCTGTACTTCATTCCTTGTTTGTATGGATGAGGTAAATGCTATGCGCACACACACACATAATATAATGCAATGTTGGTGCATATACACCTACATTACGTTTTATGTAGATTTGTGTTCAGACTGTTGTACGTATTTAACCCGTAAAGTACTGTGTTTAAAACAATGCGAACGGGTGGCGGCCCAGTGGGTAGCGTCGCGGTCTGTGAGTCCAGAATCGTCGGTTCAAATCCCCACTTCGACACGACTCGATTCCTATCCCAAGCACAAGCCGCTTAGGCTTTATT
This sequence comes from Micrasema minimum, assembly GCA_022494985.1. Classification (NCBI taxonomy): domain Eukaryota; kingdom Metazoa; phylum Arthropoda; class Insecta; order Trichoptera; family Brachycentridae; genus Micrasema; species Micrasema minimum. The sequence goes on from JAGVSP010001964.1 coordinate 137,273, forward strand.
GAAAAAAGTATTTACAAATTGAAATATGTGCAAATATCATAAGATTGCATAGATTTATTTTTTAATTAAATAAAATTTTAAAAAAATTAAATCCACGGCACCCAGTGTGGTAACCTCGGGTTCTTCTTCTTCTTCTTCTTCTTTCGCCACGTTCGCTCCTATGTGGAGCATGTGGACATCACTAGATCCCTCCAGGAGACCCTGTCACCAGCCAGCTCTCTCGCCTCCTCCCACGTCAGGCCCGCATCCATCAACTCCACCGAATACATCCGTAAGATAGTCATCGACGGTCTGCCAGGTTACCCATGTTAATTCATAACTTTTACGATTGTATTTTTCAAAGAAATGTTTTCATTATCAGTGTGTAGTTAGTAACTTAATATGTAATTATAAATCATTTTTTTTTTTTTAAAGCTGAAAAATGCATTTAAAAAAATCATCAAAGTCCTCTGTTTACTGCAAAATACACAGTTCGTATGAAATTTCAGAAACATGCAGGTGAAAAATGTTTTCAAAGTAGTTACCTACAATTGGGTTCTTTCCGATTTTCTATTTTTTTATTTCAAAAAATTCATTGAAAAATAACAATATCAAGGGAATTTTTTTTATATTTATACGATGTCATGTCTCTAGCGCGGTTTGAAATAGTACTTTTTTCAAAGCGCTCGCAAAATCCTCCATTTGGCGCGCATGCGGTGTGACGTCACATGAATATGGGCGCTCAATTCGTAATGAATTTCCCGCCTTTCATAATGGACGGGTATGACGTCATTAGCAAATAACGGGCGTTAAAAGTTTATCGTAATTTCGTGTTTTTAAAACATAAATTTATAAATGAAAACTACATTTTTGATCATTGTGTTTTATATCGTTGGAATTGTAAAAATATACTTTAAATATTTATAACATTTTCAAGGATATTCATGCTACCCGGAACAACCCTATTCTTATAGGTATCAAATATTTTTTTCCGGTGTAAAAAGATTTGATTGAAGATTAACGAAAAATGACAGTGTTTTATTTTGATTATTTACGGAGATATTAAATTTTGTTAGATTTTGCTATGCGGGTTACTTCACCGCAAGGCGAGGGTTAAAACAATGTAAAACGCAAACACTAATAATAATTTACCATTCTCGAATTATCAGACAAGTAGTTGATTAACATTATATTGAAAGTATGTTTTTTGTACTTTGCGAGTTTATCTAATGGAATACTTATATTATTCTTAAAAATTAAGTTATAAGTTCCTCCAATATAAATGCTTAAAATATTGTTATCATTGTCCCGCAAAATTTACAGAACTTTTACTGAAAGATTTACTTATAAACTACCTTTTTGAAAGTCTCAATTACGCAATCAATTTATCATTTTATTTAACTTGAGAATAAATCTAACGTTACATGGAAAGTTAAAAAATGTTGTTAGCAAACGAATTAGCTTAAAAATTGCAATAATTTAGAAAAAAAAATTCAGGTTGAGTTTTCTCGTACTTTGTAACTTCTCGCGTTAGCGTTCGTAAAAACTTGTAAAAATAGAAATAAATTAAGCTACAAAAGTAATTAACTTTGTTTCAACCCAAAGCTCTGTATAAATTTTGATTAAGAATAGATAAGACTTAATGAAGTGAATCGAAACTCGCGTATTATTTGACTAAAATATTTTTTCAGCAAACTAACTCCCTTCTCCCTTCCATTTCCCCGCCCTCGTAAGCCATCAATCAACTCTGAGAGATAGGAAATTACCAAGAGATAAGAATAATAACATATCGTCTGTGGTATTTTTTGTAATCTTTCGAAGCCTTTATCTATACTTCACTCATCGAGCCTTATTTTCTTTCTACAGTTGAGCCCCTCATGTCGGTAAAAGCCTTTATAAGCAAACAATGAAGGTTTTACTTGAATAACCGGAAGGATATCAAGCCTAAGCTCGTTGAGTAAATGCGGCCCACGTGTGGTCTAGTGGTCAAGGATACAGCCTTTTCTAAAGGAAGTCTTGATTTAATTATAGGGAATTAACAACGAATTTCCCTTTATGAACTTTTTATTTGGAACGCATCAAATTGATTTTTGTTTAGATGTGGGTTTTCAAAACGCATTAAACTAATTGATCGTCCTTTTTCGTTTTTTTACCAAAGGTTATTTGATTATTAAAGTAAATATATATGTAATGAATTGCCCAATGAACTAAAACTTATTAATGTCTGTAAGAAATTTTAATTTTAATTTAAAAAACACATTTATTTAAAACAACTATAATCACTATCTTTTGCTTACTTAATTGTTTATTTTGCATATCTAGTACCTAGATTTATTTTTCAATTAACCTTACTATGATTACAACTTATATTTTACCTTGTTGTACTACTTATATTTACTACTTACTATTATACCTTATACTACCTATATTTGCCTTACTATGATTACTACTTATATTTTGTATTTTTTATCGTAACCTCCCTCACCAAACACAAGAGCTTGTCTTTTTTATTGGTGAGGTATAGCGTTATGGTTATATTGTATAATTATTGTGATGTTAAGCTTTGTTAATTCGATAATGTATTAAAATAAATAAATATTTTTACAAAAATAAAAATAATATATTTTTATGAGGCAGTAAAAAGGGGTAACATTAAATTAGGCTTACTTTTTCTTTGAGCCAATCATAATTTAAGTGCTGTTTTAGGCGGTGTGAATTATAAAGAATCACCATAAAGTGCACACTAAACCCTTTCATCTAAAACCCGTTAAGTTCAATCCCCGCCTAGTCCGCTCTATTATAACTCGGGCTATTTGGAACTCGCGGAGTGTCGAGCAATTTTCCTCATAATAATAAAATCACATTTTATGGTAGGAAATCTTCCGAGATCCCACAACACGCCGTAAAATAATATGTCACCCTGCTTTATGGGTTATCCCATTAAGATATACGGGAGAGGAACTATCAAATCATATGTTTATGGATTATCTCAAAGGGTAAACGTCCATAACCCTTTTTTATTGTTAACTACAACCTGATGAAGAATAAAAGAAATATAGGATATATGATCCTCCTCTTTCCCCTTATCCATATCTGATATGTGTATATTGTACCTTCTTCGTGTGCACAACATAACCTTGACCATTTTATTTCATGAAGGTATTGCGCTAGTCCAAGGAATGAAATTTAAAACTCGCTGCAATATGTTATTTTTATAACATCATAAGATTGCACGAATTTACAATACATCTTATTCTTGGAAGCCCCAGGAATAAGGATTAGTTTTCAGTAATGTACTACATCTTGTTCTTCACTTCGCTCTATTTTCTGCAGCCCAACATATATATGAGGTGCGGGTCGTGTCCACGCATATACGTTCCAGATACGCCCTCCGGAAACCGGCAAAGATGCCTACACAATATATTTATGTTTACTTCAAATCGTTTGTATGTTTATATAAAAGTCCGTTAAATTCTGTATAAAAATTAAGTAATAAATAAAAAAGGGTATTTTTTCAACAGGGTCCGTTTTAACACATCAAACAGCTACCCTTAGGTACAACAAGGTACTTAATATAAATTGCTGCAAATCACATCCGATTAAGCTCGCTTTTTAAATAGTAAGCATTTAGTGACCTGAGGATACGTCAAAATTGACGCCAAGCATTTTAGTTCACATCGCATCAAACGATGCAACTAAAATCGCCAGGGATCGCGTTCGCCAGTTTAATTGCAATTTTTCATGACTAGTACATTCCTGGTGCGTTCGTTTATTTTCGAGCTCTCGATCGGAAAACATTCCAACTTGTTTGCGACTATTTGCTTTGACCAATGACGAATTAGTCAACCGTTTCACTCCCCTGACTGCCTACCCCGCCTTCTTCCCCTCCACTCCTCCCCCGCCACACTCGTCACAGCTCAGAGCTTTGAGTTCGTGTTTTTAATTGCTTTCGATACACATAAAGTATCGTGAAACACATCCCCAAAATATCAACATTCCGGATAAAAATACATTTTTTCTAAAAAGATTCGTATTTACATACATCCGCTTTAATTTAGCTTCAATAGAACGTAAGTAAACAACTTCAAAACTTTGGAACGAATGGAAAAAAATCACACTGGCCTCTGGTTTTGTGTTCCAGTGATATAGCCTTCAATATCTCTGTTTATCCTTTTTACTAAATCACATATTGATTATTCAGTCGGTTATTATTTTTACAAAATATCGTGTATTTTACTTTTTAGGTTTGAACTAAAATTAAGAAGAAAGGAGAAAAAAAGACCTAATATTATAACATTCATATTTGAAAATTCAAGCTTTTAATAAAGGTAACTTATGTTCGTTTTCAGATGATGATGAGGCTAGAAAGTTAAATTATTATTATGAAATTAAACAACTTTTGTTTTAAACTCCTTTTTTTTCTTTCCTTTTTTTCGTTTTTTTGTTAGTGCTACAAACATTGAGAACATTGAGAGTAAGAAGACAAACATTATTTATGGCTTCAATAATCTGCACTACAATGCTTATTTTGCTAAGAAACGAGTTGAGATAAGATGTACGTAGTAAGTATGTGGCTTAAAACGTTAGCTCAGCTCTTAAGTGGTTCATAAACACTCAAAACTATTGTTTTTGGGAAAGGGATTTGTTATACGACTATTATATTGAACGATACCCCGTCTTTTATTAAATAAAGGTAGGTACTATAATATTATGTTTTAGCCCTCTAACTCACAATGCCAATTATTTGATGAATTTCTCAAAAATTTGGTATTATGAATCTTCGAACGAGGATTCTCTTTCAATGTTATGAATATATTAAATCACTATAGTGAAAGAATAATTATCGTTTTCCAACAATACCAGTCATAGAAACGATTATATGAAGAATAATCCTCAGGTAATCCATACAGTGCCCCTCTACCTAACCTCACCCCTCTCCTCTCCAACCAACCCGCGCCACGGCCCCGCGAGATCGGTCCGCCATTTTGGTTAGCGGACTTTTCATTACAGCCGATAAAAATAATGTTTGCCATGGGACCAATCACTCGAATGGGAATCACGTGATTGTTATTTATGTTTTATATACAACCCCATCAATCCTGAACGGTTTTGTATCAGATAAACTTACAAAGGTGCTCCAAATTTTATTTAGCAGTCAATGAAAGGGTTGGGGTTTAAGGGAGGAATTTAATTTTACTGCAAAGCTGGTCCTTTCAGGAGTACGTTGTAAGGTCAATTTCATTTCACTCGTGTTTTGATTCAACGTAGTAGTAACTAAATTTTAAAGCACGTCTCGAGATTTATTTAGATTTTTCTACGCTACAGTATACTAACTAGCGCCAGTTAAAAAATCAAATAAATGTTTGTATTCCGTGGTGTAATTTAAAAGTGAATATAAAATGGATAGCCCGCAAGCTCTCGGCTTGTTTGAGAAATGGCCAAGTTATGGTGGGGAATAAGAAGTGGATTTGCATAAAGCGAAACATGTTGAAATATTCATTTGTATTTCGCGAATGAAGAAATTAGCGACACAACAACTGGTATTCCCAAACCGACACACTACAAGAAAATAACACCAAAGTTTTGATCAGAAATGTCCCAAATTATGATAAATTGCCGCAGCGACAAAGTTTCCCTTGTAAATTTGCCCCTTTTACGAAATTTTCACGTAATTTTCGGAATAATCAACGGACGCGTAGCATTGCAAATCCACGCTGGCGATTCTAATAGGATTGTTACAAATAAACGAAAAAAGTTAAGTCGTAAAAACTTGGCAACTAGAGGGCGGCAGACCTAATAGTTGTTTTATATCCCCCTCCCTCCCACGGCCGCCACCAGGAGGAGGGAGAGGGGAGATACTCCCAGAACTATATTTGAAGGGAAAACTCATTTGTTTGGGTTTTAGTTAACAATCGGGGCGACACATATGGCCTAGAAGACCGAATAGACGTTACACACACCTACACATTTACACACAACACATTACACACAGCACATTTACACAGGGCACAAGAGAGCTATTTTGTGTTTTGTTTTTACAAAGTACTTCTCAAATCAACTTTTACCCCCTTATATAAGATTTACTCCATTTTCATAAAATTCGAAATAAAATTTAAATTTTATTCGTTTTTAGAAGTAATTACTATAGTAGGTATGGAATTTTTTTTTTTTTTATTCATCATAATTCAGATATCATATTAAATACCCAAATTTTTAACTTTTTGCTAAAACTTACTCTTAATTTTTGGATGGAATAATAAACAGTATTATTTCAAATTAAAATTTCACATGCTTACCTCCGTGCTCAACACCAATCTTCGTATTGAAATAAAAATATTTGAAATTTGCTGCACTCAAATTGACATTTAATTGGCAAATAGGTATTTATTATAATTTTTTTAAATTATTTTATCTCAACATATTTAGAAATTCATGAATAAATGTGTGTTTTTTAACTTCTAAACCAAAACGCAGGTGAAACTGGTCAACATCTTGCGATGAATTTTCAGAAAGACCTATCCGAATATCAGAGGACAATTTTCATTGAAAAAAACCATTCATAAATTCTCCAATTATCATTTTGTCTTGTTTCCATATATAAAGATATATTACGGATTACGGGACATGCGAGGAGGAATGAAAAAGCCAACTTCTAAGAGATTATAAAAAAATAAATATGATTTATTGCATAAACCATAATTAGGTTGCTAAAATTCTCTCAAAGCAAAGTCATTTGTATTTAGGTACGTAAATTTTTTATTTTATTTTTAAAAACTTTTTTCTGGAATAAGTACAATTTATAGTGCCTGTGTGCACATGTATGCACAGCACCACTCACACATCTAAAGAAAACGGCCATGAACCGGGAAAAATGGAGTACCTACCACGATGTAGAACCAGCTGTCGGTGGGTAGAGTAATCTTGCTGCTTAAACTATCTTTTGGGATGTCGACATATTTTATGACAGTGAGTCTTCTTATTTCTAGAAAAGCACTTTGTTAGTTGAAATTACTTAATTGTAATAAAAAAACATGTGTGCAGTTCACACCAGGTAGAAGTGAAACCTTTATAAAACTAAGCTGAGAGAGAATGAGATAAATGCAGAGATTGGGATTATTATTATAGGATTTATTTATTATAAATATTGGTACCCAAATGATAATTTTTTTTCATTTTATTATTCATGATCCATGTCTTCAATTTCTACAAGTGATTCGAGCGGCTTATGATAACTAAAGTATGAGACAAAAGTTTTTGTTTCGATTTTATCAATATATCTGTGAAATACCGCGTCAAGACGCCTTCTCCCTCGGTTTTGCTCCAAAATTTTGGGAGTCGAATCTACCTCTTCAGATACATGAATAGAACAAATTCTGTTTTATAGCCTAGGACCTCCACATTATAAAAGTATAAGGGGTGCCAGCGATCAACTGGTAGATGTATCTGATGAGGTAGATGGAACTACTGTCAGCCGGCGGAAACTGTGTTCTATCACTGTGTTCTATCTCATTCTCTCGCAGGCTAAATCCCATAGATCTATATGTTTGTCTTTTTTTAGTGTCGCTTTTTCGTTTCATAGAGTTTCAAATCACTCCCAACGATTCTAAAGAAGTTTTCACTTCAATAATATTTGGTATTTCTTTACAGTTTGTCTATTGCATGTAAATTGATTCGATGGGGGTCAATATGAAATATTTGTTTAAATGTGAATTTTCAAATAAAAATGTTTCATATTTGTGATACCTTGGCAGTCCAGCAGGAGTTGCTGAATTGCAATTGCAGTCGATCATCTATCCTTCATGTAACATTCACAGAACTTAGTGTATCAATGCAGTGCCCTATGCAGCATTGGTTGCGGACAAAGGTAAGTAATAGTAGTAGTACTGTGTATTAATTGTACTAATTAAACAGACTCAAAAGTAATTTCTCATAAGAAACGAAAAATATTTTCTAAAAATGTTTGATTTTCCAGTGTCGTTATCATTCCTCCTCCGTTACCCCGCCCCCATTGGTCGAGCCTTACAGCCCCCGCGGGAGCCATCTAGCGGCCAGTCCACACACTACCAAGCGCGCGCGGCCTAACTGAACTGCCCCCAACCTCACACACCATAACGACAGATGAAACACTGAAAGAAAATTAACTTACTACCAAATGACTCTGGATTCACACCACTGCCGATGAAAAAGATTTTTCAGGCTTTTTCTCGTTGGCGGAATGTCGCCTTCTGACCTCGTTTTTTCGCAAAAACTTATAGAGGTCGGATGAATGTCAAATAGATGTCAAAATTGCAATACTTCAATAAGTTTAATATAACAAAAGGCTAAACCTCCAATACATTACTGACCTAAGATTTTTTCAAAACTTTTAGTTAAAAAAATATTAAATACAGCCAGCATATTTATATTTTTATTCATTTTAACTAACTAACTAACTAACCATCACGCCATTTCCCCGAAGGGGTAGGCAGAGAGGATAGAACCACTTTGTCCTGGCATACTTCTCTTGCTTCCTCCACATTCATACATCTTCTCATGCACGCACGTCGATTATTTCGACTTCTTACATGCCTACTTTCAAGCACTTGTTTTACTTGATCATGCCATGTCTTTCACGGCCTTCCTCGACTTCTACATCCAGGCACAGTCGCATAATATATATTTTTAACCGTTCTTTCATCATCCATTCGCTCTACATGACCAATTTTTTTTTTTTACATAAATATATAGATACATGGAGTAACTAAACTCGTAGTACAACTCGAAAACTGGTGAATGTACATCAAATTTGGAGTCGAGTATGACTTTAATCTGAGTTTGAAAAAAAAAACTCTTCTCATAAAAGCTTTTATTAATACCTCAGATTAAGTGAAATTTCACAAATTCTTATTTAAATGCGGTTTTTATTTGGTTTTATTTATGGATACTATTAATTTTACTAAATAAACGATATTTGATTACAATTTGTAAAAATTAAAAAAAAAATTACTTCGTACTCAATTTTTTCGAAAACTATGGGTCAAATCAAAAAAATCTGCAAAACTCCAAATGCGATGTAGATTCGCTGGTTTTTCGCTTGTATATCGAGTTTTGTTATCATGTAAATATATATCACAATAATTTTTTAATCATCTTTACAATTTTTGTACAATAATAAACATTATGTTTAAGGCTTTGACCGGAACCTAATTGGAAAAACAAATTACTAAGATGGAAAGGAATAATATATTATAATATTTGGTGTATAAATGCAGTATCCTATGCACCATCAGGTGCAACTTGAGTAAGCGAGAAAAATAATATAAAGTTTATATTATATTATAAACATGCTAGATCTTTTCCATTTTAGAAGGAACTGACTCAGAAAAAAAGGTCGGATAGCTATCTATCAAAAAGGATATCAATCTGTATGAGACAAAGGAGAGCAGTAAATTGAAGACAAAGTGCACATTTTCCATTGTCTTAAAGAGATTGCTCTGCAGATGCAATGGCGTCATTACCACTGCGCTTTAGAAATTAAGAAAATTATTTATATTCAAAAAAATATATCCAAAGAGAAATTTTAATGCAAGTAAGTGCGGAACACTAAAATGTTACCAAATCTACCAACTCGATAATCTTAAAGCCTCTCTTTCTATGCAATACGATTAAATATGACAAAAAAGAGATAAAAAATTTTTTTAGAAATCCGTGGGTTGAAATTTAACAGACGCGTATTTCAAATTAATTTGACCATATTGCATAGAAATTTAATATGTAAGTTAATAAATGCCGCCAAATTGGGCGATATTCAAATATTGCTCTATTATCAGGTAATTCCTTTGTCGTTATGATTCATTTTCTTTTGCTTAATTTAAACGTCCAATATCTCAATGAATTATGATTAAATAAAAATACTTTGTCATAAGTTTAGTGTTACTTTATTTAATATAATTTACACGACTCAAGTTTCAGAAGGCTGTTTTTCCATCAACTGATGTATTACGAGGACTAACACTTTTATTTTTATAAAGTAACACTCATAACAAAGTATTTTTATGTAATCATAATGAAATGCCGATACGATCAATAAAATCAAATATATCAGTTTATTTTCCCTCCAGATTATTATAGCACAACTCCCTTGGATGCAAGAACTTTTGATTCAATGTAATTTTTCCTTTTTTATTAGTTTGAAAAATTGCAAAAAATGTGAACCTACACATATTATTTGTATGTTTGTGCGTATTTATAAATAATATCAAATTATTTATTTTTTGCACTCTATTTTAGAGTAGCTTTATAAGTGTTTTACTAATACAAACTTTAAATTAATCACATTAAAGCTTTATGTATACAAATTGCATGCAATACAGTTATCTACCTTCAATGGAAAATTCAGCTTGCCAATTTAAATATTTGGACTTTAAGTATCTCCGTTTGTACCAATGTTTAAAAGTAAGCACCTTGATTCGCTCGGGTAAACTCGAAGGTAGCCGAGATTTCAGAAAAGAAACAAACCTAACTAGATAGGAAGGGTAGAAGTTGAAGGTAGTAAGGAAAGAAGTGGATAGTTAGAATCTAGACCAGGTGTAATTACTAATACAAAATATAAACACAGGTTTCATTCCTTAAGGCAAACGCCCCGTGAAATTGGCTCAGTCGGTAAGTAGTGCCCCGGGATATATAAATTACCGACCAAGCAGGACTGCTTGAGAAATTTGTATGCGTCAGGCGAATGCGCTAAGAAATTGCCGTTAAGGTTCTTAGTACGAATGCTCGGTGCTCGAATTTCGGTATTTCCCGCTACTCATACATTTGCAAACGGTGTACACGCACACACTCTCAGTTTCAGGGGTCGAAACAACACGACGCGCGACACACGAATAAACACAAATTCACAATAAGTTATCTTCAAAAAATTGTTACGTATTATTTTCATCATAATTTTTGTGTTGTTTTTGTTTTTACTCGAAATTCATGGTGACAGATGCAACTTTTTTGATAAAAATTTACAGGAATTTAATTTTTGTGTCTTTTAGGAGTACGTAAATTCAAATTTTTAGGGTTCAGTAGCCAAAACCGATTCCTTATGTTTCGTCATATTTATCTATTCGTTCCTTTGTAAAAAACATCTCTCCATCGATACCATATAAATTTTATATACAATTAGATATGTGTCTTATAAATAACAGTGGTATACTCTAATTTTTAGTAAATATTAGTTTACATCTCAGACACGATAAAAAGATGTTTTACTATCTGTGTAACATTGGTCTATCCCCCTATGTATGATTTATGTCTGACAAAATAATTTTACACTTCCGTACCAACTAATTATTTATATTTTTAAAAAAAATGTATTTATGAAAAATGCTTATACTATTATAAATAAATAAGCTTGTACAGAATACTGATGGTTTTTCATTAAAATTAAGAACAATTGCTGTTTTTCTAAAAACTTACATAAACTGGAGTTACACCACTTTTATTATAAGTTACACAAATATGAATCGCATACACATATTATACACATTGTTGGGTGAAATGAGAAAAAAGGAGCACTTTGAAAACATTTATTTAGATTATATGTATATTCAAAATTGAATAAATTTAAATTATTTAAATACTATAATACAAAGCACCATCATGTGCTGCAATCAACGCCGACCACGACGTCCCGTTATACAAAATAATATAAAACATTTTTTTTGTAATATTTTTTTGCACATTGGATACAAAACTCCTGAGCCAGATTACTAACTTATTTACGTCGGTATGAATCGCAGTCGTGACGTGTACACGACAATTGATATATACATATTACCCACATATACGCATCACAACTGCGATGTATATAATTAATTGTTGGTAATCTAGGCCCTGGAAGACCTATACTAAAAGGATCGAATGATTTATTTACACATTTTACTCCCATAAACATTTTTACAACCGTATTGCAGTAAAATATTCAGATCTAAATTTTAAATTCTACACAACAAATGCATCCCATTCTAACTCTGCTGTCAGGTGTCTCACTAGGTTTGGATTTCAATATCATCAAAAAATTTAAAACTAAATTCAACGGTAACGGAAAACGTTACAGAACCATATTGATGAATTTATTTTAATATAAAAATAAATTTTATATTAAATAAATTCATCAATGATAAATTTTTGAGTTACATCATTTGAGTCATCACTTAATTTTAACAATTTATCATCGCATTTTATCTTTATATCTTCAATAGACTTTTTAAAGTTATTAGCAAAATTGTTAGCAATATTTTTTTCGGTTGCACTTTTTTCCTAGATATTTCGTAAACATTTTTTTTCTTATTTCCTAGTATTTGATCAATGGATTTCCACGTTGTTTCTATATCCGTGATTTGGCTGTATTTCGTATTATAAAACTTTTTTTGTCCTTTGTATATTTTTGTTTAGCATATTTCTACATTTGCGATAATCTATTTTGTATTTTTCGTTGTTTGGATAGCTATTTCATTTTCGGAATAAGTTGTCTCTTATTTTTATTGATTCCATTAGTTCTTGTATCATCCATAGAGTTGACTTTCTTTTTCTTTTATAAGTTGTTTCGTATGTGCATTCTTTGTATATTTTTTCAAAAGATTCTATAATTTTCATTCATTAGTTCATTTGGTTCATTATGTTCTTGTGATATGTGTATCCAATCATTTCTCAGTTTTTCCACCACGAGTTTGTTAATACTTCTTATTTTTGAATTTTTCGTTGTGTTTTTGTTTTTCGCGCATACGGATGCTACTGTGATATAGTGATCGGACATTTTAGATTTTACAACTGATGACCTCAAAGATCTTTCTTTCCATCTAATAAATATGTGGTCTATACAAGATTGCTGTAATGATCCTCCTGATATGTGTTCTGTAGTAAAATTGTTTATGCAACTAATTAGTCCGAGTTGGCTTAAATTTTTTAAATAGGTATTCTTTATATTATCCCCATCTTCTTTGAAATTAATATTTATATCTCCACATCACACTAAATTCTCTTTACTAGGTATTTTTGCAACAATTTCATTGAAGAAAATGAATTTGTTCTTATTGGGTGGTCTATAAATAGCGAATATATTTATCCTTCTTCTTTGAGCTTAATTTTAGACTCATGGTTTCCATTGCAGAGCTTTGAATAATTTGACATGTCGCACGTTTAATATTATTCTTTAGGTATACTATAACTCCTCTTCCTCTCTGATTTTTTCGTAAATGATGAAAGGAATCATAGTCTTTTATTTTGTAAAGAATTGCTTCGTCTTCTTTTATATGTACTTCTGTGAGAACTATGACATCAATTTTTTTGTAATGATCTTGTAATTGTACGGTTCGTCAAAATTCTTTCTCGCTGATCTAAGGTTGATGTTTAGTAATGTCATTATCGAGTTATTTGTTGAAATTTTGATCAACCAGTCTGAGATGCTTTTCGATGAAGATTCATCATGTTCGTTATTCAGATTAACAATTTCGTAATTATCACCTGTGAAAATATTAGGTCCTTACATATGAAATTGGCGTTTTGTATGTGAGGAACATAAAGTTGATTTTTTTTAAATATAGTATATTTATTTCAAAGTATGTACCATTGCTATCTATGCACTTTTGAGATCTCATAGGTAGTTCATCGATCCCTTTACTTAAATAACCATTCGGACGGGAATCAATAAAATCTTTGAAGTCGGTTTGGACTGCCCCATCGGAGTTGAATTTTTTCCCTTGCAAAGTTATCCAAATTTCGAAAAAAATAGTAATCTGTTGAGGCAAGGTCCGGAAAATACGGTGAATGTCTTAGACATTCCAATTGAAGCTCTTCTAATTTGGTAGCCGTCTGTTGTGCAGTGTGTGTGGTCTAGCATTATCATGAAGCAGCAGTAGCCTAGAGCGATTAACCAGCCTCGGTTGTTTTGTTTAGCAGCTAGCTTTTCCACCATGGTTTGCAGTTGCTGACAATAAACATCTGCCGTAATCGTCTGGCCAGATTTAAGAAAGCTGTAGAGAACGACACCAGCACTAGTCCACCAAACGCTCACAAGTAACTTTTTTGGAGTCAATTTTCGCTTGGGGCATGGTTTGGCTGGTTCGGCAGGGTTCAGTCATTGCGATGAGTGCTTCCGATTATCATACAGGATCCACTTTTTATCACAGGTAATGATTCGATTCAAAATCCCTTCATTATTGTGCCGGTTGAGTAATGCAACGCAGCAGTCAACGCGCGTTCTTGATTTGCTTCACTCAATTCGTGAGGTACCCACCTTTCAAGCTTTTTCACCTTCACAATTTGCTTCAAGTGGATTAAAACAGTTTTATCACTAACACCGTAGCCTGCAGCTAACTCGGACGTGGTTTGCGATGGATCCGCTTCCACAATAGCCTTCAATTCTTCATTATCAACTTTGGTCTCGGCCGTCCACGGGGCTTGTTCTTCAGGTCGAAATTTCCAGAACGAAAACGTTGGAACCAAAAACGCACTGTGTTTTCTTTTGCGGCACCGTCGCCATACACATCATTAATCCTTCAAGCCGTTTCTGCAGCACTGGTGCCACGGTGGAACTCGTACTCGTAAATAACGCGATATTTCAAGTTTTCCATTTTGTAAACTGAGTGACACAAACAAAAAAAACAATTGAGGAAAAAACAAATGAAAAACACACAAATACTTGAGTAAATAGCTGTATAAATTTGAATTTGGAATTCCTAACCAAAGAGAAGATATTTGAGATCAAAGTTGCCAGTAAAAAAATTCTTTCATATTTGGGTCCGAAAACATACAACAACCGAGGAGTTTAAAATATAATGTTTTTCTTAGTTATTATTATTTAATATTCTTTTATTATGCTTTTCTTCTATGGCTTTAGCTATATAGTCTGGTTCTTTTATAGGCATATTTCGACAAATCCTCGGATCAATCAGTTCCGGGAGTAAACAATCATTATAAAATTTTATGAGGTTTGGTTCCATTTTTGTTTTCCAAAACAGATCGTCTTTTTCAATAAAAATATATTTTCATTTGCATACTTGTGCCATATTTATATTTTCATTTGCATACGTGAGCCAACGGGCTACTAAAATCTGAAATACCTACTTTGAAACTGGTAACTATATTATTGCACCACGCTAAGCAGGTCCCTCGTATAAACAATTGAATGATCGTGACTATGATAGATAATGTCGAGAATAAAAACCAATCACTTTTTAAAAATGGAAAATTTTTTTTTTGGAATACTGGCTCCGATTAAAATCAATAAATTGATAAATTAAAAAATCATAGTATTTTGTAACAAATATTTCACGTTACTACTACTATTACTTTCCCTTATCCGCACTCAATGGTGCATAGGGCACTGCATCGGTACACCAAGTGCAATGAATCTTGATCATTTTATTACATGAAAGTAAGATGATCAGTCATACGCTTCAGTACCAGTCCAAGGTATCACACATGGAATATGAATATAACATTTTAAATATTTCATGTTGACTCCCTACGGAAATCGAACCCGCGACCTCAGTATATATCTACCCGTAACCTCATGCACAGTAGCCAAATGCAATTTGAACTGTTTATAATCAGAAAATATATCTGTTGTTTTCTACAAAATAAAATATAACTTAAAAATACTTGATTATATCACCAATGGTTCGAACCATCTCATCTGTTGAGGTTGTGTACATATACGAGTTCTAATGCCATTTCTCTTTGTTCTATATTCTTTGCCCTATAAACGCCGACATTTCCATATTCATTTCAGTTTCAAATACTTGTCCTAAGTGGCCACTTAACCCAGCCAATCGTAGGTTATATTACATTATTCATGTACCCGCTTAGCCCAACCAATAATAGGACATACATTGAAACTGGATTCCTGATGCACGATCACCAATGTATCTACGTGTAGATATATCACAGTTGTGACGCGTACCTATACATATATGACGTCAAACTTTAAAGTTTATTTGATAACTTACTATTTGACGCCATGTCTTCATCATCATCATACCATATCCGCTCCCTTTGTGTAGCATATGGATTCCACAAACGCCATGTACGCATCATAAATGCCTTCTTCTTTTGTTTTGACTGGGTCATGTGCCACTTAATCTAGCCAATGAAAAATCACAAACCCTGTACACGCCGAGATTTCCATATTCATTTCAGTTTTTAAATACTTATTTCCTAAGTGGCCACTTAACCCTGCCAATTGTAGGTTATACTGTATACACCCAACCAATAATAGGACTTATTCTTTTTCAATATTTATGCTATAAATTTTATTTCTTTAATAACTATATGAAATACATTTATTTGAAATATTTATTTGAACGTGTTTTTTGCATAAAAATATTTCATATGTGATACCTAAGACTGGCGCGGAAGCGTAATATTGATCATCTTGCTTTGATGTAACAAATTATCAAGACTTCCTTCACTTTTGTATCAATGCTGTGCCCTATGCTCCATTGAGTGCGGATAAAGGTGCTTCGCCCCCCTCCAGAAAGGTTATAACCCGCTGCAAGAGCACTACGCCCCGGGCCCCTTCCAGGCAGAATAGGACATCCAACCCCTGTACAGTTTATTGTCCGGGACGTGAGCGTCTATGACACAGAATAATATAAAAACATTAAATTTGTTGTTTTCTATCAAATAAAAAATATTTATATTACTAAAAATACTTGATTTTTTCACCAATGGTTAAAACACCTGGTTTGTGTACGTATACGCATTTTAAATTTTTAGGACCAACGGACGTGACCTTCCCGTCCGAAAGCCCGAATGGCGAATGACTTTTGAATTTTGAATCGGCTACTGATTCGAACAAAATCTTACAATAGTAATTTGTATGAAAAAATCTCTTCAAAAAAAATAGCGTCTGTTTGACAACGTATTGCGGGAAAAACTAAATTGTTTTTTGCCATTATTTTTGATTACAGGATGAATAATTATATTTTTAATAAACTGGTATTCTTTTAGAAATGAGGTGTCACTAATAAAGAAACGCCGGCCTAAACGCCACAACGCTATTCGAGAGTTTTTCATAAAATTCGCGAATTTTTTGTGACGTAATTATAGTACTTAAGAGAAAGATTTTTTAATCACAGGAAACATCATTATGTTGAGTAGCAAAAAACATTTTTTTATCATAGAAATATAAGTAATTACACATTTAAAACTATAATTGAGTAACTTCGCTCGGGAGCCCGCATGACGTCTCTCCGTCATCTCCCACATTACCTTCCCCATCCCGTTATCAACTGCAATCTATCCTCTCCATGCCAAGATGCTCATACGTCGCTGAAGAGATGTGCAAATCAACGAACAACTTGCTGCTTGCTTTGTAAGTAAGAAAACTACGTTTGACTTTTACGTAAAAATCGAATTATTACAATTTCATTTTTATAATATAATGTTAAGACTGAAATTTAGTGCGCGACATAAAAAACTGTATCGATTTTTGAAATGTTTTGGACTGCTTTTTAATTTTGAAACATTGATATTGGATTAATAATTGTTTGGCATATAATTTTAGAAAACGTTTACACCTTGTTGAAAATCTTTTGACGTGAAAAAGATTTTGTATGTGTGGTGGTGTGTTGGCTTGGGCCTCGGTCGGGTAGCCGTCGACGGCTCTTCTAGGAGTTGTAGATCGTGCGGTTCGAATTCCCCATTCGACACGACTGTGCGATTCCTATTTTCAAGACTAAGCCGCTTAGGATTTTTGGGAATTAGTATTTATCAAAATTGTATGGAACTGGAAAATAGTACTTTCAAAATGCTATTTTCGGAGTTGAACTTTGAACGATGCTACAGACAGACATTATAGTTTTTGAAGTCGGCCATAGCCCTATCCAGTAACATTTTATTGTAAAATATTGAAAGATGATTTATGTTAAAAAAGAAGTCGGGAAATCGATGTTTTACATCATATCAGTTGCCATAATGGAGTAGTTTATTATTTATTTCAAACAACCACATGATCGTCCCACGGTGCAAGAGCCAGCCTCTCGTCTTTCGTTTGCGGTTCATTATTGCCCCCCGCGGATGAATTTCTAATTAAAATATAATTTTTCATTGGGTTTATGTATCCCCCATGTTTATCGGATATGTGTCCAAGATATCTCTATCAAGCAGACCTCAGATTATCGTCTCTACCACAGGGTTCAAGCTGCAATTGTACAATCTCCCCAGTGTTCAATTCGGAAACAGACAGCTGTTCTTGGCATTTCACGACGTTTAATTCATCTACAGGATGGTGGTCTTCGAAAAAAGTTTGCAAGAAGATTTGCATGGGCCGTGTCCTTTTCGCGAGACAGATTCCTCGTACATATGACGCAATTTGATCTGACCCTAGCTGCGCTTCTTAATTTGGCCCGCTAACGATTTTTTTTCGGTATGTTGGATACCTCAAATCCTTGATTTTGTACGGATGTTTAAAGTCATTGAAAATATTATTCGAGTCCAATTGGTATATTTATCCGTGGCAATGCTTTCAAAGAGTGCACGAAATATTTCAGAAAAACGTTTGTTCAGTGTTTGGAGTACAAGGGGCGCCATTAGGGGACAACACTTTGTTTAAAAAGTTGTAAAAAGGACTATTTGAAAGCAAGCCCGAAATTGAAAATATTTGAGTCTATCATAAAGCTCAATTCTCCCCTGCAGTTTGTACTTTTCTTAATTTATTGAATCGGCCTGTAGTAAAAACGCTCTTAAGCGGTTAGAAGTTGTGATGGCGGATTATGGTGAGGGTGTGGGGGTTTGGGGGTGGGGTGGGGCAGAGGTAAGTTGTAACGCGGAATTATCCAACACTGAGGTACGGCAGAACTTTAGTGATTACGCCAACTTAAACTTATGCCATCAACTTAAATCAGCTAACTCGCTTCACAATTAATGTGCGATTCTTATACACTAAACACTTGCTCAAATATTTTGCTATTTTCTTTTTTACATACAGATTTTCATTGCGTTATACTTTAAGATGTCGTTACACTGGTAAATGAATGCAGAATTAGTGTCTTGCAGATATCATTATTAGTCTTTCATTTCACATGTAAAAAAAATTACACTTCTTGCACAGAATAAACTCATATTTCCACCCGACTATTTTTGCATTCTTATTTTGAAAAACTATTTGTATTTTGCGGAATCCATAAAAAATCATTTTCAAAAATATTGCGTTGATAAATTCTCCAAAAAAAACTATTTGACTTTTATTTTACATTTCTCTAACATGAATAAAACAGTCTTGAGTAAAATAATTTGATCATTTCGAAAGGTAAGGTTTTATTATAAACGCAAACTGAAAATATGCGAGTAATAAAATGTTGAAAGACCATTAACTGTGTTCTTTGACTCATGTAAGAGATTTCAGGTCAATCGTTCAGTCGAACGGGGCCTAATATGAAACATAAACACTCGAGATATCGTACGAGCCTTTCATCCCTTCCAAGGCTCCACAAAACGAATGAGATGGTGCTTTTTAGACAAATCTGATTTACATTTTTAAATATTTGCCCTCTCCTGGGCTTATCTCCGTCCTGGTCGCATTCCATGTAAGGAAGGAAGAAAAAAGGGACGCTCTCGGGAAAACGGTGCACAAATATGTATATTTCCCGTCAGACAAATTGATATTGCCGTGGCAATATTTTCCGTAGCATATGTTCCGTATTACTGCCGTGAGGAGAGTGGTATTATGGGCCCCCCCGCGCCCCCGCCTCACCTCACCCACCCCACCTGACCTCTTCTAGGAACAATTACAGCCCCAAGATCTGAGATGAGCGGTACTGAGGCAGATCACTGCACAACAGAGGAATATAAATATATCTCTCTATTCCGCAACGTTACAGCATGATATGTGACTACTTTCATTTACATTCATATTTTCTTTAAGGGATATACAGAGTGTAACAAGACTCGATGTACAAGCGGGAAACCAGTGAATTTCCATCGTATTTGGAGACGATTGTGTAATATGACTTTTTAATCTGGCTTGAAATAAATTATTTTTTTTTTACACAAAATTTTCATAAGTGTGGCAGATTAACTAAAATTGCTGAAAATTCTTATTAAAACGGGTTTTTTAAATTTGTTTTCTTTATGGATAGTATTAAATTGACTAAATACATGATATTTGATAACAGTTTCCAAAAAAAAAAAACGAAAAAAAAGTCAATTTCGTACTCAAGTTTCTCGATAACTAAGGGTCAAATAAAAAATTTTTTTTCCAAAAAATCGACTCCAAATATAATGTAGATTCACTGGTTTCCCGGATGTACATCGAGTTTTGTTACACCCTGTATAAACATGCAGTGTTTTTAAAATGAACATAATAAAATCTGTAACAGTTTGCCAATCATGTGAAGTAAAATGGCTAACCAAAAATTAGTAGAAGATTTTTTTAAGGCGTCTATGTTTTTAAAAAAGAATATTATCCTCTTAAATCATTTGTGAATATGGATGGCGTTATAATAATCATATTACAGGGGAACCATGAAAAATATCCTTTGTAAAGAAACGATAAAAATTACCATTAGCCAGAAAAAAAATCCATAAAAATATAATATAAATACTACAAAAGACGTAATGCAATTACATAAAAAATAAAAAATAGGAACTTTTAATAAAAATTATTGCTCTTTTTTTTTTGTAGAAAAGGAAACATTTCGACGATACCTTCGTATACTGTCATCATCATCATCTTCAAACCACATCCACTCCCTATATGGAGCATATGGATTCCACAAACTGCCTCCAAATCAAGCGATCAGCCACCAGTTCCCGTGCATCCTCCCAAGTCAGGTCCACGTCCCGCAACTCTAACGCAAACTGCCGACGGATTGTCAACAACAACAATATTATCAAATTTGAAAAAAAAATCATTTACTGCCGTTAACTATGAAGGTAGATACGTATTCAATAAAAAAATATTATTCTAATTTAAGAATTTTTAAAACGAAAACAATAATTTTCCCGGCGTAAAACGTCGAATTGGTGGTTTGTTTTGATTCGAAAGTATACGTTGATTTAAGTTTTTATTAAGTCTTTCAATATAAGGGCTGCTTTCAAACAACTACTACCACCACTTTCCCTTATCTGCACCCAATGGTGCATAGGGAACTGCATTGGTACACAAAGTGCAGTGTATCTTGATTGTTTTATTACATGAAGGCAAGATGATCAGTCTTACATTTCAGTACCAGTGCAAGGTATCACACATGAAGGTATCAAACAGTCGGAAATAACTGTGCAGGAAACAGTTATGGTGGAATGGGATACGAACCATGAGATCAAATCCGGAGTCCGCGATTCTACTACTAGACCACTACCCGGCTCATATTTATGTGAAAGGATTCTAGATTGTATAGGATATATAAGTACCTTCTCCACAGTGACATCCTTTGACTTTATGAACGTTTTATATTAAAAGATATTGTAGTACCTACCTAGCGCTATATTCCTGTGTAGAACTTGTCCTTTTAGTTTAGATTTGTTCCATCTTCCCCACAACATGTTATGCAATATGTATCTAATACGAATTTGATGGAAGAATATGTCTTCGGTCACATGTTGAAAATATGGAAATAGATTTGGCAGAAAACTTTATTTCCTGAGTAAACCCAATTCAAATGTACATTTTTCGTAAATACCCAAGTACTTACTTTAAAACGTTTATTTTTCTAGATCAAAATTTTATTGAATGATCTCAACGAGAAACGGAAAAAAATATTTTTATTAATAAACAATGACTCGAGCAAATTTTATATTTAGGGATATTTATATGAAAAAAGATGCACACGTATCAGGCTGTGCAGGAGAATTTCATAAAATAGTATATTATTATTGTATTGTATTGTAGGTACAAACGTTCAACAATCCGACGCGATGGTCCCGAAAAAATATATTTTTCGATATCTATATCAAAAGTTTAATGATCACCAGCAAATATTACTTAGTATATTCATAAAATAAATTGAAATACAGCCTTAAAAATCATAAGAATGAGTTTAAAATTAGCTTAAAAAGTTGATTTTAAGCAGATCCGGCATTGTTCTTTGGGACCGCCAAAGCATTCGCTGAAAGCTGAAAGACTATAAAAATTGTGTATGCGTTTGTTTGTTTGTTTGTACCATCTTTTTTTATTTAGCTATAAAAAAATTCTTTCAGCTAATATTAATTCTTTTTTTTTGTGAAACTTTAGAATCATCGACGCTGCATAAGTGTACATAGAAATAGAGGAAGCAAAGGCTGTATTGGAATTAATCCGTTTTCTCAACCTATGTCTTAGAAGAATGGCAAGATAATTAAGTGTTTTAAAAATTAAAAGGTATTATTACATATTTAGGTTTTTTATATCACTATCCGCTTGGCTGTGCAGCACTTAGCACGTTGGATTACCGTGGTTCTTGGGATAGTAATAAGTGCAAGTTTATATCGTGTAATTTCATGTAATATTTAGTTGATCGAGATAATCTGCATTTCGCGTACCAATGCGGTATTTTATTCACCTACCAGTATGCTGTTAGGGGGGAAAAAGATAAAAGCTCATGATAATTAATATAATCAATACAAAAACGATTACCTTGGTTTTTTTTAAATACCTAGGTATACTCGAGAACTTCATTACTTCAGTGCGCTCTTACACAATAATTAACGAAATGCAAACATATGAATGATGAGAGCGTGGAAAAGTTTAGTTGCTTATGTTTTACTTTATAAAATAATGTTATTTCCGTTGAATTCGCCCAACTGGCAGTTATTTTAGAGCTTAATTAATTAGGGATTCGTATTGTCTGCATTGTGCGTAGTAGCGAGTAGCCGAGCTGCCGAACTGGGGCCGGGGCTTACCAAACGGCATAACATGGAGGCGCTTGTGTCGGTAAATGATGGAAACAAATGCGCCGACTAAATCGGAAATAATGACGTGATATTTGAGTGGCAGAAAGGAAATTTGCTGCCGCGGGCTATCGCGTCATCTGCACCGGGCCTGTGTCCCGCGCCCTACCCCTGGCCCCTCCTCCACCCGCCTAGACAGCCAGGGGTGGATAAATTTTGTTTTTGTAACAAATTCCTTCGCGAACAAGTTTGAAAGCTATCGAGAAGTTAAACAAAACTGTCTGTACCTTACGTGATGTATTTCCTTTATTTAAAATGTTTTTCCTTTTTTCCCGTTTGGCCATTTTCAAATTGAATAATACCAGTGTGCCTCTTTTTTATTCTTATGATTGTATTGTGGGTTCTAAGGTCGGGGGTGTATATAGAAACACTTAGGTTTGGTTACTGGGATTTATTTCAGGAAAGGGTTACAGGGTACTGCCGCGTGGCAGGAGACGAGATGCGACGCTCTCTACGCTCTGTCGGCCACTAATCTTACCCTTCCTCCAGCGAGTGCTTAGACTCGCGATACTGGAGGTCTTGGAGGTGGGGGAATGGCAGCTTCCCTTGGCTGCTATGGTATTCTTCCAGGTTTGGGGGGAGTGGCGTGCAAAAAAAAAACCCCGCATGGGGCCCAAATTTTAAAAAGGCACTAACCCCCCAAAAAAGTTGTTGTTTTCAATACTTTAAAATCCCCCGGGCGGATGTGGAAAAAAAAAAATATTACAAAATTTTTTCCCCCCTTTTTTAGAATTTAATTTTTAGGGGGGGAAACTTGGGTTTGGGCAACCAAAAGGGGAAAAAAAAAAATTT